>JAHDVE020003367.1:0-46793 GCA_022606495.2 Halesus radiatus | reverse complement strand
CCTAATATTAATTTTGCCAGGACTTGTTTTGCTTGTGCACCTAAAATTTCTTTCTATAAAATTCCACAAACTTTCAATAGGCCCGATGTTAAAACAATAACAAGACTGGCAGTCATGTATTTTTCCCCGCTGATGTTTTTCGTAACCTGCTCAAACGGTTCCAAAATCTCGATTAATTGCTTGCACAGTTCCCAATCTTCAGATGCAAGACACGGTAGATTTTTGTTAATTACCGCTATCGTACATTGTACAGGTTCTTGAAGCTCCGATAAGCGTTTTAACATATAATATGTTGAATTCCATCGTGTCGGAACTTCTTGCAGTAACTTCTTTGGTTGTACAACTTCCGAATTTAATTGATATTTTAATAATTTTTCAGTAGACAGGTTACTTTTTTTGAAATGTCTAACGATTGTTTTAAATTTATTGGTTGTATCTGAAACAATTTTTAACGCATCTTGAACAATTAAGTTTATTTTATGTGCATAAAAGTCAAAGTGTTTCCACTTGAGAATGTCATTTATAGTACCCTTGATGTTAGATGCATTATCGGACACAACAACTAGCACCTTTCCACCTAACTCCCACTTTTCCAAGATCCTTTTTAATTCTTTAGCCAGCTCTACACTTGTGTGGGGCCCGCTAAAAGAGGCACAACCAAGTAAAACGGTTTGAAAAACCAAGTAAAAAGTGTGCCGTTATAGCCACGTAGCTCTCGGTCGTGGAAGAAGACCAAAGATCTGTAGTTAAACAAACACTCGTTGCCTCAGTTTTTAACAAGTCTACAACTTTAAGAACACATTTATCGTAATGCAATGACAACAAATTATTTGACACATATTTTCTGCTGGGTAAAGTGTATGATGGAATTACACCAGCTATCAATTTGACGAAACCGCTATCTTCAACCATGCTGAAGGGTTGAAGATCTTTTATAAAGTGGCCCATAACCAAATCGTCAATTTGTTTTTTTTTCCTGCGAACTAATGTTTTTTGGAATAAAGGGCATAATATTTTGCTGTGTCGTTTTTCCAAGAGAAAAACCTGAAGTGCTGGCTATGACCTGTGATTTTTCAACTGGCTGAGCTGATAATTCAGAAGCACTCACACTCACACTTGTTTGATCACTTTCGGTTATAGTTTGACTAGCCACTCTAGCCAGCGGAAGAATCACATTTTGCCGACCGGAGATTTCCGAATTGAACAAAGTTAAATATACTAGGGGATGTTTTCTCTTTAGGTGTATTTTCAAATTAGACACAGTAGATTTAAATGAAATGCGCGTCTTACATATATTATACTAGGCAAAATCATCCCCAACAGTTTCGAAATGTGTCCATAGAACACTAACCTTTCTGCGTTTATGCGACGACATCATAGAAGTAGGTAAAATAGTCTTGATATAATAATAACAAAAAATTATAAAACTGAACGACGGCACTTGTCAATAATGTTCGCGTTAATACAATTTTTCGCATACTAAACTGACAAAATGTTCAAATATTAAATCTCCCCAAATAATATACTTTATGACTGCATGTATGGATTGAAAAGGGAATCTTCCAGAATGATCTAAAAATCGAAACAATAATAAGCAATTCTTGTTCTTGCGTATTCCGATATCACCTAAAATGTGGCACTGAACAATCGAAGATTTTTATTTTCCCGGTGCCATATTTGATATTACCAAAATGCTCTGGCCCTTTTTGGAAAGATAATATTGATTATCTGCAACATTTTATTATTATTACTTGAGACACGCCATAAACAGATCTGTCGGCTTTTTTGTAAACATTCAGGTTTGAATTACCTAGCCAGATTAAGTAAAGGCGAATAGTAAAAATTAGAACGTTTTGTTTAATGAGCCACAATTCACTACGGTAAATAGTTTAACCTTTTTTCTACGTTACTAACATTAGCTGGTGGTGGTTCATTATATTGTATTTCATGAACAGTCTCTTTTTACTTCAGAGATGGATTGCACTCGATGAAGTACGTACCCACGAAAGGAAAAGATATCGCATCAAAAGGAACCGTGTTTGCTTGAGAATATATTTTTTTATCACTAGTAGGTCTGCCGTTTCTGTACATTACAATCATTACAATTTTTTTTTCTTCTAGTCTAAAAAACACTTACATTCTTCTTTCAAGTCTAGATACCCCGGCTGATATTATACGCGAATATACGGCATTTATTACTACGCTAACTAATTAACCATCATGCTTGTTCTCAGCAGGGATAGGCAGAGAGGATAGACCGCCACACAACTCTGTCTCGGTATAGACTCCTTGCTTCATTCACATTCATATATCGTATTATAACCTACTCCAGTATGTATTTGCTTCACTTGATTATGTCATATATTCTTCGGGTGTCCCCGACTTCTTATACCATTATCTTCCACGCCATATATTCTCTTTATACCTCTTCGGTGATCCGTTCAACGTGCCCAAAACATCTAAGAGTCCTTTCTCAATCTTAACAATTACGAAGAAAATAGTTATCATTCCCATAATTTAAATTCATAACCATGAAAGATAAAAATAATACCATGGTTGTAGGACAAATTGATTTTGCTAGATTCGTACTTATCTGCAGTTCTGAAATACTAAAACAACAAAAAAAACAGCTAAAATCCTTATAAAATTATTTTTAGAAGTTGATGTCCACGAAAAATTAAGGTAAAAAGTAGCTCCCAAACTCGAAAACGTTGGAATCGTGATTATTAAACCACAACATTTCGCGGTGAACGATGCGGCGAAAGCGTTTGTTTGAAACAGGTCACGGCAAATATCGCATGGCGTTGCAGTCGGGCGTTTAATTTTATCGAAGCCGTTTTTCGAAGCCGTTTTTCGAATAAGCGTTTCACGAGAAAGCGTTTTACAAGAAAGCGTTACGGCATTTCGCGTTTAGCGTTGCGGGCGGGCGTTGCGGGAGGGCGTTACATTTTTTAAAGCGTTTTGCCGCAACGGTCTGAAACGGGGTGTCGGGAAAAAGCGTTTCACGCGAAAGCGTTCGTTTTCAAACGGTTTACGACGGTTACGAGTTTAGTAAATGTTGCGGGGAGCTGTTTTAAATGTTTCGTGCGTAATTCTGAAGTGAATTATCCTCTACTCCTCTACTGGAATCATTTCGCGCGGGTTTATTGAAGACGTAGTTACAGATTTTTTTAAAACGGTTTTTCTAAAATCCTCGAAACGGTTGCAACCGTTTCCTAACTTAAACGCTTTCATAAAAACGGTTTTACGTTTTTTTACTCACCTCTAATTTGAACCCGCGACCTTCGGATTCGTAGTCGAGAGTCTTACCCCTCGAGCATGTACACATATATTTTAAAATGTTTCGCCTAAGCAAAATATTACATAATATAGAATGCTGGATCGAGTAGTTACTGAAAAGGAGTTCTCAAAGAATGGGAGGCTAGCAGTTTACAACGATATTCTGATATCACTAACGTAGGTACAACTTTATAATGTAACGTGTTAATTAATCTGTGACCTGCCAAGCAACTATATTTCTGTATTTGTTTATATACAATAAGATACTTGCGTCTTTTTTCTCATATTCAATGCCCCACTAATGTACCCTTATGCTAATAATAATAATTGAATGATTTGTATAGCGCCGTTTTCGTGTGAAAAATCACCTCAAGGGCGCTGTACAAATATTACTTCCTATTCTTTATCTAATAATGTACAAACAGATACAGACAAAACATACTTACTTGGCAGGTCGCTTCAGATGAACACAGTTTTATTAGAAAATTTAAATATGGAGATGATAGTATTACAGTTGGTAAATAGAATAATTACAGTCTCTGTGTGCGTGCTTCGTGAAGTAGTTTAATACCTCAAGGATAATCAGTAATAAACCTATGTAATAATTATCGCACTCTTAAAAACACAGACTAGTTACCTACACACCGCACAAGCAGTAATTAAAATGTAATTTATCAACACTCACACTCTCGACACGTGAAGACACGGAGGAATACAATTGCAATTATTTTTATATACTCACAAGTAGTAGGTAATGTAGGCAACTAGGTGATTTTTTTATAGTATTAAACGCGAACACATTCAAAAGTAGAATACGAAAAACTTTTTTTATTTCGTTATTCTTTTAAAAATATCTGGGCGAAATACTTTGAAACTTTGTACACGGTGGTTGAAATTGTTCGAGGGATCTGATACATCAGTTTAGTTGGGTCGAAACTCCACAAAAAATATATTAGTAGATGTGGGTCCCTATCTCCCAAGGTTACACAACAGGTTTGCCAGTTGTATCGAACAGCTGCTCCAAAGCGAGACTTCACAGTATCGAATCCAGACAATCAGCTGATTCTCTAATACTACAATTCGTACCCCACCTCGTACCTTCTTCTGCACCCGGATCGCGGTTCCTACCTTTCGGCTCCTCATTGTGTGAGTATTTCTAAATTCCGTCCTTCGGACCGAAATGAAAGAAACTACGCACGATAAAAAATGATGATACCAATAGTGAAACGCAAGTCGTAAACTAGCCTTTTTATTGCCAGCGGTTTAGTCTCTCCGACGCACCCTATGGTGTATTTATCAGGCCCTAATTATTATAATAACTATACACGTCCTATCCATATATAAATAATAATATAAAACCCCTTATTTCTTAGAAAGCCCGTCTAAAAATGTTTCTTGCGGAGTGATGAAGAATCACTGTAATGCGGATACATAAATATGATCAATAAAAACAATACCCTCATGTCATCCATCATACTATTCTCAAATCCTCGAGTTACTAAATATTCAAATCCATGGTAATAGGATCCTATATTTTTTCACTTTATATTTATGTTTATTTTCGACATCCCAGGATCTAAAGAATATTATGAATGTTATTTTTTTTACTGCTAATCATTATCTTACAAACCATTTCAACAATAATAATAATAATACGAGTTAATTTCCATAGCGCAGTTTAGTGAAGGTTCACCTCGAGTGCGCTTTACACTAACTAACCTAATATAATTGTAAAATAACAGATATACTACATAGTCTATCTGTTATTATAATATATATACAATATGCAAATTAAAACTATGACATAAAATATTCATGAGCAGGTATTATAAATTAACAATTTAGAAACTAAGAGTGTAAGTAATCAAATATAAAGTAGGTACAAATAACAACAGAGCAAGAAAAAATTATATGACATTATATACATGGTTTTTCACTGAATTCTAATGGAATTAAATAACAAGGAGAGAAAACCTAAACTAAATAAGCTATGGAGGATTAAAAGAAAAAATATCCTGAAATTCTGTTTCTACATACATGAATTTATGTTGTATGTCGGAAAGGATTTTTTGAATAATTTTGTTTTCAACAGCATTATTGTACGCAACACGTGTTAATTAATGCTTTAAATACATTTTTGTGGATTTGTAAAGCGCACGTAAAGTGGGATCTCATAAAACTGGTCTTGCAGAAATTAGTCAAGTAATATCATTGTATCGTGGTTTTTCATTTTTACTTATTTATTTAATGAAGAAAAACACGTAAAGAAGGAGATTAGAAATGCAACTGTTCGGGTGGGTAAAAGAATTTACTGTTTTCTTTCTTAGTTCAGTTGTTTTATGGCGACATAACAGAGTTTATGTCAGATGATATTATGACGGCGAGACAGCTTTTAAGATGCTACGAGATCTTGGGGAGGTAATAGGCTATATCCACTATTTTTTTATTGACTTAAGAATATTAATTTGGATAGTTTGTTTGGAAAAGTTGCTCACGACGGAACAACATTGGAATTTTTATACTTGAAGGTTCTTTATTAACATTCACATTAATTTTTATTGCCGTCACCGAATTTTTCATTGTTCAACCTTCTGTTAGCCGACAACTCTACGGCGGAGCTATTCCGTAACTGTGTAAATATTTAAAAAAAAAACTAACTCAAATATGTTTGCTATATTTGTTATGATGAGGATGAAGAGTAGTGGGCCCAAAACGGATCCCTATGGTACTCCAGAGAAAAGTAAAGTATGATATGTAAACCTGTCACCTTCACGAATTTTACACAGCTTTATGCAGTGTGCTTCTAGTTGTATCAAATATGTAGTCAATAATACCATAGGCGGGGATCGTGTCAAAAGCTAAAAGTATCAGAAATACTTATTTAGCCAACTGAATGGCAAGAATAATGTCTGACAGAATTATTATGATCAATATCATTATAATTTTCATGACAATCAAACGATTCACCTGAAAATGTTATTTATATGAATGTTCGGCTCGTTTATAGATAGATCAATGTGAATAGGTATTATAAGTATCGTGTATGAATTTCCTCATGACAACAGTGGACTAACCGTTAACGTAATGTCCATTATACCTTTCAATCAACACAAGAACCCAGATTGGCGGCGTCCGTGTACTTACGAATAATCCGAACGTATCGAACCAACGACTTCCTGACTCAAATGTACTTAGACCATAGACTAATAATATACTATGAATGGTGTAATCGGAGGTTCGTAAGCTCCACTACATAGGTAATTTCGTGAGCAAACATTTATACTTTTATGCTGCCCCTATCTGCCTTTAATTATCTGATTCCCCTATTCAGAACACCTTATACATCTTAGCATCGTACTTGGACAAGTACCTAGTAAGTATTCCTTCTGCCTTCTGTTTTCAGATCTGGACTATCAAGAGATATTACACCATAATGAACAATATTCAAATGACTTTAAAAGTATTAACACCCTCTTGTGAACACTCTACAGCTGCTGTGAAGGCTGTGAACGTATTTTATAGTTAATGAGAGGTTTGATGTGTGTGCGTGCGTGTGTTTGACACTCCCACAGCTGGAGCCAGGGCAGGACTGAGTATGGTCTTTGACTTTGGCCCAATATCATCACTTTTATTTCTGTTTCTCGGATTGAAGGTGAAAACCTCGCAGGCGAGTTCAACTTAGAAATACAATTTTTTTGTTACATAATTTAATGTGTGATTACATTAACTACCTCGGTTAGCGTGCTTCCAGGTATCAGGCCCTAAAGTCTGGAATAAACTGCCATAAGATTTAAGATTGATTAAAGACTCGACAGAATTAAGAGCGAAGCTTAGAACTCATCTCTTCGAAAATTAATGGTAAAGTTTCATACCCAATTTACATAGCAAAGCAAGCCGATTAGTACCTACCTAAAATAATTGACAGAAAAAATAATACTTTTCATAGCCAGCGAGATTGTAAATAACTATAAATATTTGTAAATGTAAATAATTATTATCGAAAATTTCAGTTATACGTAATATCATGCAAAGTACAATGTTTTCTAATTTTTTGTTCTGAGACACAAACAGAACATCCAAGAAATATGCTTGTAATATAAAAATGATTAAAAATCAGTATTAATGTCAATAGAACCTTCTAAAATAACAACATTCAGTGAGTGACAGTGCTGCGCCGGTGGGCCAATGCTTCCACACAACTTGCGTATTTTTTCCCAGGTATTAATAATAATTGTCTTTCTGCCGTGTTGCAGGCAACCCCCAAGACCAGCCACAAGCAATGTGCCCAGCATTGGGTGTCCGTCGCCACAACTCTGTATTCAAAGAATATATTGGAAAAATTGAATATATCTCCATATTATTGGCTGCTATCCTTATGATGATCGCATAGTTCTACCCGAACACAATTGCAATCGGAATAGAGTCTATCAACAAGTCTTGAACTTGAAGTTTAGTGATTTTTCACAAATAACGGCGATATATGAATCATTCTATTATTTTTATTATTGTTACCTCGCTAGGTGTGACCTGTTCTGAGATAGTTAGTAAAAGCATTACATTATTTGAACCGTAATAAGGAAATTTAGACCATTTATTTTTCATCAATAGCGACGATCAAACTTAAAAACCAGTATATTTCGTTTTTTTCTAAAGTTAGTTTTCATGGTTAAAATAATTTTCAAAGTTTCAGTTTTTCAAAGGTTGTCAAAACGCTCCAAACCTATGGCCGGTAGGTTTTGATCAGTTTTGACCTTAGAATGTCAAATTTCAAAACAAGAATAAGCATTACCGTACATAATTGTATATTCTATTCATGGTAAACTATAATTTAACATAAGTAATAAAATTATATACCTTTTTAGAAACTTTAACTCAAAGAAAAATCATGGTATTGACCATCAGCATAATCATTATATATGTATAAATAATTGGTTTGATCACGAATACTCTAATTTATTTCACGAATAACAGTTGTTTATATCTAACAACAATTATAGACTGAAATATTTTTACTTTCTGTCCTTTTGTCCGGTTTCATCTTTCATTTAGGTTATGTTAATATTATCTTCTTCAATGATTAAATATTACGATGAGGTTCTTAAATCTCAATAAAAATAATTATTAATTAAAAATTGAATTCTTTAGACTTTTATAAAAAAATCAATAGATGTCTCATATAAATAAAAAGTCGGATGTAAATCCGAGACACTGTTTAAGTTTGCAATTGAGTTCGGGTAGAACTTTGTAAACATCATAAAAATAGCTGCCAATAATATGAGAATAAAAATGGAAGATAATATTCACAAATCTTGAAATTGAGATATGATATCGATGAAGATGACACAAATTGAACTTGTCTCATTAGCTAAGTCGGTTGAGCGTTTCCCCGGATAGGCAGAGGATCTGGGTTCGAGTCCCAGATGCGACTGAAATATTTTTAGTTTCTGTCCTTTTGTCCGGTTTCATCTTTCATTTAGGTTATGTTAATATTATCTTCTTCGATGATTAAACAATTATAGAGCTTAAAGTCACCCACAAATAAAAGAATACATATTTTTAATACAAAACAATATCGAAAAAAAAAATCAGACTAATCCAAAAACCAAATGTAATGGTACCAACATAACACGGTATTTTGATGAGCTGATTTTTTATTCACTTTTAAATAACGATTTATAAATTCTACGTATAATAATAAATGTTATATATTCAGAATCGGCGTTTTCTGATCTATATGAATACATATTTTTTAATTAATTAAATTTTTCACCGGAGTTCCTTATTGAGGGATTTGTTACTAAACCAGCAACACACAACTTTCAAAATACTGACACAGTGAAAAGGGCTTTTGTGTCTCTTTCATATCTTTCTCAGGAACTAATTTTTGATGTCAGTGGGAAATAGATACATTTTTAATCTGTGGGTGTCTTGTCTCAAACAGCTTTGATCGTTTTTGGAAAGAAAAACTAGGTAAGTATGTTTTTCTGAATTTGTTTGCACATAATTTGATAAAGAATAGGATGTAATATTTGTACAGCGCCCTTGAGGTGATTTTTCACAAAAACGGCCCTATTACAAATAATTCAATTATTATTATTATTAGTTGGTATATAATCACAACTACAAATTTTTTGAAGAAATTAACGGTTATATTTAAAATCTTCTGATGTGTCTTCATTTACAATAATTGCACAAAATCATGTTTTAGAAACTTTAATGTTAGAGGCCTAAACAAAAATTTCAACAATAAAATCACAAAATACAACAAAACATAATACAAACTGTAATTGAAACATCTTATTTCGCCCATGTACAGTAAGATTTTAGGTATCTAAAAACTCACGGCAAATGTATCTTCGAATTTCCAAGTTCATTGTAATTCCGTTTTCGAACCATAAACTCAGCAGGAGTCCACGGTACGATAGCAGTGGCATTAATGTCACGTGTCACTGATTTGTATAATCAAAGTTAGAAATGAATTTCCACCGGGAAGAGGTTTTCACAATAATCTATTATTAATAATAAAACTCACTAGTGACTAGTCCTTTCCCATCTGGGGTCACCACGAAATGCTTGCGACACACAGCTGTGGTGTCATATAACTCTCCAATACACTCACACGCCTCTCAGCTGTTACCGAGCAGTACGAAGGTATGTAGGAAAGGACGAACGATGTTATTATGACGTACGCGCAGGATAATTTATTTTAATAAAATTTACTCAACCGACCATGCTATGTTCCTTGATAGATAACTTATATTATTATTATTATTACAAGATTGGTAGATCGTAAGCCCTTATTCAATTGACGGAATAAAAATTACTTTGTATTCACCGCTTTATTAATATACAGACATATCAACATGTTTCGAAAGCGATGCTTTCTTCATCAGGAATATACAGAATATTAAACAATATTAATGTCAGGCATAGACAAACGATGAACATAAACAAAAATATATAAGTAATTAATCAAAAATGTTAATAAAAAAATATTATAAGACATTGAATAACAAATTTATATTAGAAATTAAAAAAGAAAATACTTTTATTGTTAATATATGAAAAAAAATTCACGACAGTAATTAAAAAAAAATTCAAATTTGTCTAATTGATACTTATACAATTCATTACGTTATTATCCGAATAGTTATAGCGTTGTCAACGTGTATCATAATTAATATGTATGTACATGCGTTACGGTAGTAAAATAGCCCCAATTGAAGTTTTAAAATATTTGGTGTCTGCTAAAGTGGCCGTTATTTATTTTTATTTGGGTTTGTGTTGTGGCGGTTGTTATAGGAAATAATAATAATAATTGGATGATTTGTATCACCTCAAGGGCGCAGTGCAAATATAATTTCATATTCTCTATCTACTTATGTACAAACAGGCACAGAAAAACGTACTTACCTGACAGGTCGCTTCAGATGAACACAGTTTTATTAGAAAATTTAGGCTTAGAGAAGATTTAATTTTTACAGTTGAAGAAGAGATAGTATTTAGTTGAAATATTAAAATTTTGAAGACTGGAAAATATTTACACAATGACCTTAAAAAGCTTAAGAAGTTTTTAAACAATGAATACTCTTGATATGCATGTTCATTCGAACGGTGCGTAGTAAATTACTTTATGATATTTTGTGTGTACGAGTATTTTAACAACCCGTCGTCGAGAGTAACCGTTTCCATAATTTAAAGTGATATTGTTTAAAAGATTTATGATGCGCCGCGTAGGTAGACAGGACTACTGAGGATGTTTATTATTTTTACAGGATAATAATAATAATAGTAAATTGATTATTTCTATAGCACCGTTTTCGTGAGAATATCACCTCAAGGGTGCCTTACGACATAATTTATCTAACCTATATCTAGTCACTTAGACTTATATCTAATAATTTACATTCTCAGATTTATTACTAATGGCTTACAGCTAAGATTTGAAACTAGAAACTATCTAATTCAGACTTATAATTAGTGACTTACAACTAAGACCTATAACTAATGACTTAAAACTAGTGACAAACACGTTTATGAACAGGTGAGCCTTTTAAACAATATAGTTGAATGGCTAACATCTATGGTTTAGGAATAGAGACTTACAACTAACATACTTACATTTTAAAATGAATTATGTAACGATTGTTGCCCTTGTTTTCAGTGATAATTTGATACATGACAATGGAACGTGTTTATGTGTGATACAAAATGTTGACCCGATATTGGTGGATGACTACAATACCACTATTAGTTAAAGATGCTATTATTTCGTCTTTATATTGTGCTCCCATCAGAGGTTGGACAACACTATTTATACCTGAACCCAGAACATTTATAGCCTGCCATAGATATTTTGTGCTATTGAAGCCACTCTCGGAGTTTGATCAGTCGGGAATGTTACCTTCTGTCAATAGACAACCAACGTAGCAGTTTTAGTTTATTTTCGTAAACCTTTTTGATTGTGCTAACAATTTCCCTATTTTAGGACAATCTTGTCACGACGTCATGTTCATTAGTGTTACCCGTTCTCCAGAGGGAATTCTCAACGTGTGACGATGTACTGAGAGTTCAAAGGCTTCTAGTTTCTTATGTGTTTCCTTTAAGGATCCACGCTTCGTACTTGAATATCAATTAATGTGAAATCTGATCACTCTCGACGAAACTGGTGAATTATATTTTTGCTGCAGAGTATCATTTATCTGCTTGAAAGAACTTTTAAAGTTTTTTTTTCATATGAAGCGGTAACTCGGTGATGTGACATTGTAATTTAAAAAATAAAACAATAACTTGGTTTACATTACTTGTATAAAAGTGATATAAACAAAGTTATTGTTTTATTTTTTAAACTTTTAAAGTATTCACTTCTACGGCCTCCATGGTCGAGGGGTAAGGCTCGCGACTACGAATCCGAAGGTCGCTGGTTCAAATCCCGGTGTGCGCAAGTAAATTTTATTTAATTAATTTGTGTTGTTTCACAATTAATTCATTTAAAAATAATACTGTATTTGCGCACGTTCCAGAGTGGAAGATACTCTCAGTATCGCCCTGGTGAAAGACCACCATTCAGAATTGAAACGTTGCTTGAAATGACTTTTAGCCGTGTTTGGTGACCAGATCTGAATAGCCAGGTATTTCCCTATTTCCCTACCTTCATCTTCTCCTTCTCCTTCCCCTCCCCAATACCTTCTGCCTCACAACATTCCCTAATTGGGAATGCAATAGTCTCACTGGCTCCAGATGGTTGGGAGCAGTTGGGACTCTTGTGCGGTATTCATATTAAAAAAAGAGTCTGTTGCGTAACAACGTATACCTGCAAATTGTGTTATAAATTATAACGAGACACTAATAAACCACATTTAATATAATCTACGTAATTGTGTTGATAGGTAATGCAAACACTTTTGAAATAAGGAGTTTTGACACTTGGGAAATAATGTATTCGTTGTTAGTTTAAAAAAAAGCTACGTTTCGATTCTGAATGACGGTGTTTCACCAGGGCGATACTGAGAGAATCTAACGCTCTCTAACCACTCTAGTGAATATTTCATGTTGTATGAGCAGAATAAGCTGACACATTGCGTAAAATATAAGCACACTACCTGACAAAATTTGAAAAATAAGAAAACACAAAGCTTTTAGTCTGAGTACCAAATGATTGGTTTTTTTGTCAATACCATTATATTACGAACCTCTGCATATTAGATTATCAACCATAGGACCTTAATTTGGTTCGTCGTAAGCATAATACGGAAAACATTCGTATTAGGCAAAAACTTCGATAAATAAATTAGATGGGAGATTTTGGGAACAAAAATAAAACAAATATTCGTATCCTAAATCCATCAGGTAACCTAATCTTTATTTGAGATTTCTCAGGTGTTGCGGATAACATGTTCGCCACCCACGATGGTTTCGTCATTAACTTCGTTCGAAGATAATCAAAATAATCATTTAAATAATAAAACAAAGTTATCGTTTTACTTTTTAAATTATAATGTCACATCACCAAGTTACCGCTTCATATGAAAATAGAGAAAATAATCATAATTGTATATTTTGTACAGTGCCGTTTTTGTGACCCAAATCCCTAAAGATCATTCATAAAACTTTTAATTTATTTTTTGTTTACTACACAAGAGTCCCAGTTTCTCCCAACTGTCTAGAGACAGTGAGACTATGGCGTCCCAATTAGGGTATGTTGTGAGGAGCAGATGGGGAAGAGGGTGGTGGGTAAGTACCTGGCTATTCATAATTGAACACCAAACACGGTTAAATCCATTTCAAGCAACGTTTCGATTCTGAATGGTGGTCTTTTACCAGGGAGATACTGACAATATCTACCACTCTGGAACGTGCTGCAAATATACTACATATTATTTTGAATGAATAAATTGGGAAATAACACAATTTAAGCAAATTAAATTTACATGTGCATGCCGGGATTAGAACCCGCAACCTCCGGATTCGTAGCCGAGTATCGTAACCACTCAACCACAAAGACTGTCATAATCTGGGCTGTTTTAAAAGTATCTTGAAATCTCTCCTTATTTCAATATATTTATTTAATTAGATATGGCACAACATGTCCCATTAAGATAAAGGCAAGAAAAGTGTACATAAAACAATAACAAAGAAATAGAAAATACTAGTTTAACTAATATGAAATAAACAATTAAAATGTAAAAATATTTGTAAATAGAATACAATATAAAAACGTATAGAGCGTAAAAGTATAAAGTAAATTATTTTATCTAAATTTTAAACAGTTTACTTGAGAACTTGTCAGGTGGCTTCTTAGTTAGTTGTTAGATTTTTTATGATTACTGTTCAACCCTATAAATAAAAACTACAAAACTTCGCTCCCGTTAGAGAATAATTAAAAGGAAGAAAAACTTTTAAGAACGAACATTACGTGTCTTATATCCCTTTTAATAGATTTGAACTAATTGGAAACGCCAAATTTATTTACATGAAGGATGGAAATGACTTCGCTAGCTGAAAATTGTTGCATTGACCTAAAGTATCCGAACGAGACTCCGAATTTCACAATGTCGATCACCGTTCGAGCTTCACAAAACAACTTCATTCACAGATTCACAGATCACCGTTCGAGCTTCACAAAACAACTGTTTGTTTCATAGTTTTTTCTCGTTAACATATACTGATAAAAAGTTGCTTTACCTATCTTATTCTTTATAATTCTCCTTATTTTTGATTTTTTACTTGATACTTAAATTTGCCATTTGTTATTACATATTTGTATTTTTAAGTACTATTTAAGAAAAAATAACTGCAGAAATGAGGAAAGTATTTATTAATGAATTTAACAAGCTTCTAAGCTCAGTTAGCAGAATTACTGTCAAAACGTGTGCTGGGACCACTATCAGCTATAACTATCACGAATGGGAACCGTAATTTTGACAGGACGTGGCTCCTTCCTCGTGATCGAGAATTACGTATGACCGACCATAACCATAAATAAAAATGCGTAAGGAAAGGAATATTGACGTCCGTCCTGCCTATGCAATTTCTCGATAAACTGCTCACTTCGAGACGAGCGACCATGAGAAATTTATAAAAAGGGCCCCATTATTTTTTTGCTCTACGTGGTCATGGATGTTGAAGCGGTAATCGGTGGAAGAGCATGTAGAGGAGGGGGGTGGTCGCGGTAACACCGACACAACCAAACCATACAGCTGTTTGAAACAAAACTTCAAACTTTTAAACCAGACGGTTCTGCAGCACTGAGCAACCTCGTCAAAAAGCTACAGAACCAAAAACTTTCATAAACTCTTTTTCAGGATATTGATTGAAACTCTTTATCCTGTGCGGTTATTTTAGACGAAGAACTCTTTATTTTCGACGATATTCTTTGGAGCCCGACAGTTTTTGAATTACTTATATCAAATTTCAGTTTTACATCTGTCATCTAAAAGTTACGTCTACTAATAGCAACCCAAAATTCCGTCAACGGAAGGCACCAGCATTTTTGCTAAGGGCCGTAAAATAACCATCTGTTACATTGGTTCGTTGATTGCTCTCTCTCACACAGCTGTGTAGCCCAACTTGTGTTTATGTGGGTAATTGTATAAGAGAATGATGTATGCGAAGGTGTGTGTGCTATATAGTATATAGTAAGGGCAGAGAAACAGGTATGATCAGCTGGGTTGGGTTGGACCTCTGCGTCAATTTCATAGATTTATAAAATCTATTGGATTTAGGAGGTAAGAAAACTGAGAAATATATTTCTTTCCAAGGAAATTAAAAAGACTCTAAAAACAGTATTCAGGTAAGTACTAATATTAGTAAATTGTTATAGTAACTAACTAACTAATCATCACGCCCTTTCCCCGCGGGGGTAGGCAGAGAGGACGGACCGTCAAACAACTCGATCTTGGCATACACTTCTTGCTTTATTCACATTCATACAACGCCTCATACATTCTCTTCTGTTATTCTGATTTCTGACATGGCCCGACTCGAGTATTTGATTCACTTGATCGTGCCATGTCTTCCTCGGGCGTCCCCGGCTTCTTCTTCCATTAATATTCGCTTCATACGAGTATATTCTCCTTACACGCCTCTCTTCGTTCATTCGCTCTACGTGCCTAAATCATCTAAGCGTCCCTTTCTTAATCTTGCTCACTACGCTTACATCAGCCTTGCATTCTTTACGAATCTCAACATTTTTCACACGATCATACATGGTTTTACCACACATTCGTCTCAGATATCTCATTTCTACAGCAATCAGTCTACTTTCATCCTTCCTCTGCCAGTTCCATGCCTCACTGCCATATATCAGGGTTGGTATCAGCACTCCATTGTGGACTGCTAGCTTCGCTTCTTTGGACAACTTTTTGTTTGTTTGTTTTAATATCCTCTTCGGGTCCTCGGTATCATATACGTTACTCAAGATTTATTTCAAAAATATTCTTTTAATAATAAATAAATATTTTGAACGGTTATTCTGTTCATTATTCTTCATGATTGGTAAGTACATTGCCTCTTTGGTACGAAGATCAACATGTGGCAATGGTATAACACTCCCCCACCCCCACCTTATTGGTAGGTTTTTGAAAGAAATATATAAATATTTTTCTATTTTTGTTTATAGAAAATGGGAGAAAACAAATTGTGCATGTAAGTGATTCTGCTGATCATGAGTATTTTATGTTATTGTTTTAATTTGCATATTATTACGAAAATGAGGTAAAGGAGTCAAGTTGGACGACAGTATTACGAAAATGAGGATGTCAGGTAGGGGGAAGAGGAAGGTTGGGTTACAAGGGGAGTTATGGGAGACAATTATATCGGCAGGACTTACCCTGGAGGTTGCCTCTTAGATGTAAAGCCGGACATTAGTTTAGCTCAGATCGGCAGTGGCATTAGGTTATCATCGTTCAGGGTCGTGAATCGATTGCAATCTTATAATTGGGGTGAGGGAGTCTCTAATTCTACGTTAAATGAGTCAAGTGAAGTGCTTTCAAATCTCAGAGTTTATTGTAAAGTCGGACAAAACATTGTAGGTTAAGTACAATCGAGTAGTTAGTAGAAAAGTCATATTCTAGACATGATTCTGACGTAAAATTTCTCTCTTTCTGATATAAATCTCTAACCGGGTATTGCAAATATAACAAGGGCTAGAACAACACATTAAGGGGAGAATGCTAAATCAGCTTACATTAGGTGATCTGGTCGGGTGGCGGGAGTTGTTCGCAATGACGCCAGGGCTGGACATCTCTGCACTGAATTTAATTGGCTTTTAATTGGTAAGTCACCATGTTGAGTGCTTTGGCAGCAAATGGCACGTCTAGCTTCGGGTTTCAAGCCGCATGCATAGTACTTGGCCGAAACAAATTAGTAACACGATATAGGCGCCTCTTTTCAGAGACGCAGGTGACTCCTTGAGCTCCAGATGGGAAGTGAGTTTCAAGGGCAGTAGAAGCGGCCGCCAAGCCGCCGTTGGCGCTCGCGTCGCTTCCTGTTGATTTGTTAATTTATGATCTGATTGGTTGAATTTGGGCGCTAGAATCGCCTGATTGGTTAATTATGGAGGGAGATGATGCGATTGCTTTCCTAGGTTATTTGTTAAGAAGAGTAGCTAGAACTCATCTCAGGGCCATCCTTTCGTTACATAACAATATATATAATATAATAACAGATATACTATGTAGTACATGTGTTATTTTACAATTAAATTAGGTTAGGTTAGTTAGTGTAAAGCGCACTTGAGCTGAACCTTTACAAAACTATACTTAGCTATAGAAATTAACTATTATTATGATTATAGAGCAGTTTTGTGAAAGTTCCGTTTCTGTTTCTGTTTAATACGTATGATGTATATTATCCTCAAACTGATCGGAGGCATACAAATGCAGCTGTGATGTATCATTTACATACTCGCCCCGCTGCTGTTCAATATCAGGTTAGGTTTTGATTTTGTACATAGTAACATTTTGTACATAATTTATTCTAAAATGTAAATAAGTTCGTTGTAAGCCTCTGTCACTAGTTTTAAGTCAGTAGCTGTAGGTCTAAGTTGTAAGTCGCGATCCTATATAAGTCTAAGTCGTATGTCACTAATTATAAGTCTGAATTAGGTATTTTCTAGTTATAAATCTTAGCTGTAAGCCATTACTAATAAATCTAATATGTGAATGAATAGATATAAGTCTAAGTGATAAGGTATAGGTTAGATAAATAATGTTGTAAAGCGCCTTTGAGGTGATTTTCTTACGAAAACGGCGCTATACAAATAATCTAATTATTATTATTATTATTATTTGTATATAATTAGACAAAGAATAAGAAGTAATATTTGTACAGCACCTAGAGGTGATTTTTCACAAAAATGGAAGTATACAAATCATCCATTTATTATTATTATATTCATAATGTCGTTCTGGTTAGCTCTTGTGTTGCAAAAATTAGGTTTCTTTAGTTTTTTTATAATTTTTTTTTTAATGTTTGATAAAACATTCTCACCATACACAAAAGGTATCGAAAACCATCCAACACCCCAAATACATGTTCTCGAACGATTTGAAATTATCGTGGTCGGATTGGTAAAGTGACGCAGAGAAAAAACTAGGTTTCAAAACCGCGAACTAAAACAGCACTTCGAATCTTGAGTTGCTAAATACCGTAAACCTCTTGAAAGGAGTAAATGATGTGTTCCGGTGAAAACAGTATGATGATTACTTAAATATAAGACATGGTCAAAGAAATAGGATTTATTTTAAACAATTATCAGCGCATAGGTCGCCTAAAGGTGTATCGCGGTTGTTTATAAGCATCAGCTGATATCCCATGTGGTGTTTAGCATTTTTTTCTTATTTTAGTCTCGACAGCAGGAAGGTTAAGGCGCTGGGGGCATGGCGGGGGAGGGGGTTGGTCTCCCGACTGCGGCTGAAAGGAGGCTCAACAGAGAAACGACACAATATAAAAACAACAAGAAATAGATGTATCTAGTAAAACATGTATATAGTTCTGATACCCATATATGCGTGCGTCATAACCACTTGTACATTCCTTCATAAGTTTAGTCTTCGAAGTAACTAACTAACTAAATATAAGCCGTTACCCCGCAGGGGTAGGCAGAGAGGATGGATCGCCAAACATCTCTCTCGTGGAACACACTATGTTATGAAAAAGAGAAATATCTATTTACGAACATGTATAAAGTTGTCCCAAGAAGCGAAGCTAGCAGTCCACAATGGAGTGCTTTTTTTTATTTTTTATATGAATACCGTACAAGAGTCCCAACTGCTCTCAACCGTCTGAAGCCAGTGAGACTATGGCATTCCCAATTGGGGAATGTTGTGAGGCTGAAGGTATCGTTGGTGGGAAGGAGAAGGGGAAGAGGGGGGTGGGGAAATTCCGGCTATTCAGATCTGGTCACCAAACACGGCTAAAAGACATTTCAAGCGACGTTTCAATTCTGCATGGTGGTCTTTCACCAGGGCGATACTGAGAGTATCTTCCACTCACCAATGCTGACACCAATCTTGATATATGGTTGTGAGGCATGGAACTGTCAAAGGAAGGATTAAAGTAGACTGAATGCTGTGATATCTCTGAGGCGAATGTGTGGTAAAACTATGTATAATAGTGTGAGAATGTTGAGAATCAGAATGCAAGGCTTATGCAAGCGTAATGAGTAAGATTAGGTAAGGGACGCTTAGATGGTTTGGGCATTTAGAACGAATGAATGAAGAAAGGAGTGTGAGGAGAATATATGACGCGAATGTGAATGGAAGAAGAAGCCGGGGAGTCGGGCCATGTCGGATGTCAGAATAACAGAAGAGAATGTATGAGACGTTGTATGAATGTGAATGAAGCAATGACGTTTGGCGATCCGTCCTCTCTGCCTACCGTTGTGGAGAAACAGCGTAATGGTTAGTTAGTTAGAGCGAATGAATCAAGAATGAAGTGCACGGCATGCTTTGGGCGGGTCATGTCACGGCTCAGAATAAAAGTATGTACCTAAAGATACGATGTATGAATGTGATTAAAACAAGGATTATGTGCCGAGACAGAGTTGTGTGGCGCGTCCTCTCTGCCTACGCCTCCACGGAAACGGCGTGATAATAATAATACTTGGCTGATTTGTGAAACGCCGTTATTGTGAAAAATCAACTCAAGGACGCTGTACAAATATGTTTTTTTCCAATGCTCTATATTATCACTAACTATAGACAACCTATTACTACTTACGACTAACAGATTGCATTCACCGGCTCATCGATCTGTAATACCAAACTATATGTACAATGTATTTGAAAAATGAACGTGTATGCCGCGTTAAAATACAAACATGTTATTAATTTCATGGTTTATTAGTTAGTTCAAAGAAAGCTTTTGAGGTCATTTAATTATAGTGGGTGATTTATTATTACAATTTTTTTTTGCGAGTACTTATCGCACAAGAGTCCCAACTGCTCCCAACCGTCTGGAGCCAGTGAGACAATGGCATTCCCAATTGGGGTTTGTAGTGAGGCTGAAGATACTGGGCAGGGGAAGGAGATGAGGGAGTGGGAGGTGGGGAAGTACCTAGTTATTCAGATCCGGTCACCAAACCCGGCTGAGGTGATTTTTCACAAAAACGGCGCTATACAAATCATCCAATTATTATTATTATTCCAAGCAACGTTTCGATTCTAAATGATAGTTTTTCACCTGGGTGATACTGTAATGTTTTAATTAATTAATTGTGAAATAACACAAATTAAAGGAATAAAATTGAATAAATGAATTTAAAATTATTTTATATTCACCACTTTATTAATCTACACATATCTACATGTTTCGGAAGCGATGCTTTCTTCATCAGGAATACATGGAATACTAAAAAATAATACTGTAAAGTATAGACAAATGATAAATATATAACAAATGATATTGCGATCTATATTTATCATTTATCAATATCTGACACTATTATTTTTTTGTATTCTATATATTCCTGATGAAAAAACATCGATTTCGAAACATGTAGATATGTGTATATTAATGTAGTGGTGAATATAAAATATTTTTTAATTCGTTTATTAATAATGACGCCACAAAGTGAATACCAATCTTTTGAAGAAATTATAAATAAAATTTACTGAGCACCCCGAGAATTTAAACCCTCTACCTCCGGATTCGTCGCCGAGAATCCTAACCACTCAAACACGGAGGCCGTTGAGAGGTGATCAACCAACAAGTCAGGGAATTGTTCTGCAAATAATATTATACGAGTACTGGCAGAGGCAGAGAGATCTTAGCCGGGCCCATCTGAAGGGATTCATTGAACGTGCCGTGAGGCCATCTGTACGTAGAACACTTGTGTACACCAAACAAATGCACCATATGAGCCTTTATGTAGCATGCATTGTGCTCTATGTGCCCGGATTAATGCTCGCTGCACGGCCCTGCACATTATGATTGAAAGACGTACGTGCTCGCTACAGATTTCAACAAATATAAAAGGAACATAATGTTATGTACAAAATAGTATATATTATGTAGACATAGTTATGGCAGACGCTTCACGTGATGCCTTTGAGCAGACTAAATCACTAAACACGAAAAAACCAAGCGGCTTAGAATTTGAAAGAAATATAACAGTATCTTAAATTATTATTCTTCACAGTGCTCTGGGAGTTCACTTTGTTGGTTTTACTTTACTTCATAAAAATAATAACTCGTGTGGCCAGTGCCGTGCGTTGCTTTTTTCCGACTATTTCTTCACACTATTCACCAAAATCTTGTAAAAGTTATCAGAAATCTAATTAGATTCAATCTAAGTGTGTAAAGCCATAATATCCGGCACTTTTAACAGGGTCTCAAAATTCTCTCAGTGAGATCAATTCTGTGCTACAAAATTATATTTCGCCACATTAATAACCATATATATAATTTCAATAGACTAGAGCACACTTACAATACTCGTCTCAATTTTATTGAAGGATTCATGGTTCCTAAGCATACAAACAAATATGGACAAAGAACTTTAGATTGCATGATTCCTAGCTGTTTAAATATGTTACCAGCCGAAATAAAACAAATAAAAAACTCGATTATAACTTAAATTAACAGTTAATAAATATATTGGAAACTTGGCTAGCTGAAAAAAGTTATTTGTATTAGATAATAAGGAAATATTATTTTATGTACGATTTATTGTTAAAATTTGATTTTTTGAAAAACGGTCCAATGTGCCTTTACTGATGATCAAACTGAACATATTCTTAGACATTTTGGTATGTAAGTAATTTATAGAATTTAAAAGTAAAAAATTTTTGGATATTCGTAATTGGAAACATTAGACTTTTTCCTAATTATCCGTATAGAATTTATAGAAAAATTGTTTGTTGTATTGCTCGCGTTATCAATCTGCAAAGTATCGTTTAGTACTTTATTTGGGTGCTCGTCTTTAAGGTGATATTAAAATTATTATAGAAATTTACAATCATAGATGACCTTAATGCCAATATTTAATAAAAAAATACTTTTAGCAGGTACTGCTTTTATCATTGAGATGAATTGTTTGTTGGCGGATATACATACGGAAAATAAAATGGAATTACGTTGTTATTGCAGGATGTGAAATACAATGCTATCCCATAACACTAACACATGTATTTTTAAAAGTTTCTTGATGGAATAGAGCTTTAAACCTACGATAACAATGTATTCCATTACGTATTCCATATGCACACCTGCCAACTTACAATTCATCTCAATATTTAAAAGCATTACGTGCTAAAAGTATTTTTTCCAAGATTTTATGACGGACGCAGTCGAAACGTCTATTTTATTATTTTATTTTCCGTGACATCGATATGAACGTAATTTCTTCTCTCGATGCGATTTCTTAGAATTGTTTCTTAGAAATTTTTTCTGCCAGTTTTTCTACGGGCATGTTCAGATATTTAGCCTTTATGGACTGCACGCCACTGCGTGTAACCTATTTATTCTAGTAATCGGCAAACAATAGTATTAGAACATCGTTTTTTCCCATTTGAGGCACGCATAGTAAACAAGATTTACAGTTGAACTTAATTTCACGCAACATGAAATCAATGAGTCAAAAACTGGCGGATTTTGTATTGCCTGTTAGCGAGATAAATGATCTCTATACTTCTTCCATTGAAGTGAACTCAGTGAGCGGGACAGATAGACTTATTGTGCGGAATAGAACGCCGTACTTAGCTCAACAACTGGTCAACTGAACACTGAACAGCTGGTGCACGTACTAGCAGCATTATCCCACTTCTTCGCATCAGTCACCGGTCACTAAAAACTAGTTGCAGGAAGATGAATCGTTTTTTCGGGGCTTGCATGGAATGATAAGTCAAGTATACTTGTATTTATTTTCCTGAGAAACAAAACTAAGTACTTCTCAGTCAATTAACTCTATTCAAATATTGACATTGTATTTATGATACTAGGAGTACTGTTTAAAAAACTGTACTCCTTCTAATCTTTGAATATTTAAAATTCTTGTGAAAGATTGTTAGTCAATTCATATTTATCAAAGAAAACACAAAAACGTCACTATAAGCGTACGTAACTAGTATTTACTAATATTAAAGACGTTACATGTGCAAACACAAATCTTAGAATAATCCCACAGAATCATTCACATGAACATCTCACTTTCTCGGATATTCAAAATAAATCTTTCGAGAGTAAGACAAAAGGACTTCAAAGGAGCATCCACACTCCACAGTTCTGCGAGTAGCTAGACGGGTAGAAACTACAATAAGATAGAAGAGATTTAGTCTTTTATAAGAAACGGTTTCCTCCAGCGCCTTATGTATTCGGCATCGCATTGTTATCCATTTGTAGTTTGGAGCAAAACGAAATTTCCTTGGAGCCTTTGAAGGCATTCAAAGACTTGTTGATGAAATGAATTCAAAAGGAGGGAGGTAAAAAATGCACCGCATATGTGCCGTCTGAATAGACAGGTCTATGTTATATGCAGGGGGTTTAAAGCATTCCCAACATTTATTTACACTTGAGATAAGAAGGCTCATTATAAACGTGTATATTTCTTGACGTTAACATCGTATTGACTGACTAACTAAATGTACCTACACCAAAAACATTACCTACATTGCGGTTAGTGCTTACATAACGTCACTTATTGAATCAGTAAAAAAAATCACGCACCGGTGCGCAAATGCGTCCACAGCCCGCAACACTATAAATAACTAAAAGTGTAAAAAAAGTTAATATGTATTAAAAACTTTTACACTTTTTAAGGTCATTTTATAAACATTCTCTAGGCCTAAAAATTACATATATTTGAAATAAATACCAAGTCTTCTTGCGCCACCAATATCTAATATATGTAACATCAATAGAAAAGGATGATAAAATAGCAACTGTAAAAATCATCTCTAAGCTTATATTTTCTAATAAAATTAAGTTCATCTGAAGCGACCTGCCAGGTAAGTATGTTTTTCTGCATCTGTTTGTACATAATTCGGTAGAGAATAGAAAGTAATATTTTTACCGCGCCCTTGAGATGATTTTTCACAAAAACGGCGCTAGAAAAATAATACAATTATTATTATTATAATTATTATTGCACCCTCACTAATTGACGGCAATATAATATTGTTCGTATAAAAGTAGAATGTTACTTTCGTTCCATTATCATATTTTTACAATCACCGAATTTAACGAATAGCTTACATGGTGTGGATTTACGGCATGAAAATAAAATATCGATATTTAGTAATATTTTTGGCGTCTTTGTTGAAGGATTAAAGACAATTGCCCTCGAGTCGCAAAGCTCTCCGCGAATTCCGTCTGAAA
Source organism: Halesus radiatus (assembly GCA_022606495.2). Taxonomy (NCBI): domain Eukaryota; kingdom Metazoa; phylum Arthropoda; class Insecta; order Trichoptera; family Limnephilidae; genus Halesus; species Halesus radiatus. The sequence goes on along the minus strand of JAHDVE020003367.1, from coordinate 22,196 downwards.
AGAGCTTTTGAACTGAAATGACAAGCCTAAGTGCCAATTAGTAGTGTACGAGTATGTATTTTTACCACGGGTAAATAGCGTACGTTCGTTTCAATTCAATGGCCAAGGAATTGAATGGAATAACTTTCTTCTGCAGGTAACCCAAATGGCACGATATCGAGTAGTGAATGAACCGAATAAATAAAATAAGCAAGGTATCATTGCGAGGCTATGTAAACTTTAACAGCATCGATTCCGTGAAGGTGATGCCTTTCAGCTTTGTTTTAAACTCAATCCGCTATGAGCACGATTGAATTAAACTTCTCTACCTTATTTCGTCTTGTATGAACAAATTTAACCATACCGCGGTATTCGGTATATTTATTCCGAGGTGAATTAAAAAGACGTATATTGAATATTTTATTAATCTTGTACGCATGACAATCATTGGCCTTTACGGGGATATCAGAAGTCAGAAGCGATCAGTGCGTAATGATACATTTATTGCTACAAAGAATGGTAAAATGTTTTTATGAATTCCTTGTGTCTTATATCTTTATGACAACTAATTAAATACAGAGTTTAATTTGAAGACTCTAAATTTTCGCCAGAATTAATATAAGTGTCATTAACAACCCCTGACAAAAATGTTTCGTGAAGGTTGCAGGGTTTCGTGCAGGTTGTAAAAAAAAACTATCAGTCAAACGAGTTTTTACTGCCGGAGATCGAAGGTTCTTTTAAAATAAATTGGAGATTAAGCAGCTAAACCTCCAGATACTTTTCTATGTTAGTCAGAACTATCTTATAAAATTAATGGGATTATTTGTTATAGGGCCATTTATATGAAAGATAAAATTATGTATGTAATGTAACAAACATTATTCTCTGCTGAATAATAAAAAATGATTTTTTTAAACGATTGCTATTCACTTTATGGCGTCATTATTAATAAATGAATTAAAAATATACTTAGTATTCACCACTTTATAAATGTACTTTCACATCTACATGTTTCGAAAGCGATGCTTTCATCATCAGGAAAATATGAATACTAAATATTTTGTTCAAACCACTATTTTAATAAGTTAATAACTACATGTTATAACCACCATTTTAATAAGTTAATAATTACGTGTTTAAACAACTATTTTAATAAATTTATATGTACATGTTTAAACCACTATTTTAATAAATTGTTAAATACATATTTAAACCACCATTTTAATAAGTTAATAACTACATCTTTAAACTACCATTTGAATAAGTTAATAACTACATATTTAAACCACTATTTTAATAAATTGTTAAATACATATTTAAACCACCATTTTAATACCTACATGTTTAAACCATCATTTTAATAAATTAATATCTACATGTATAAACCACTATTTTAATAAATTAATAAATACGTGTTTAAACCATATTTTAATAAGTTAATAACTACTTGTTTAAACCACTAACTAACTAACTAACTGACCATCACGCCGTTTCCCCGCAGGGGTAGGCAGAGAGGACGGGCCGCCAAACAACTCGATCTTGGCATACACTTCTTGCTTCATTCACATTCAAACAACGCCTCATACATTCTCTTCTGTTATTCCGACTTCTGACATGGCCCGACTCGAGTATTTGATTCACTTGATCGTGCCATGTCTTCCTCGGGCGTCCCCGGCTTCTTCTTCCATTCACATTCGCGTCATATATTCTCCTTACACTCCTTTCTTCGTTCATTCGCTCTACATGCCCAAACCATCTAAGCGTCCTTTCTTAATCTTGCTCACTACGCTTACATCAGCCTTGCATTCTTTACGAATCTCAACATTTTTCACTCGATCATACATGGTTTTACCACACATTCGTCTCAGAGATCTCATTTCTACAGCATTCAGTCTACTTTCATCCTTCCTCTGCCAGTTCCATGCCTCACTGCCATACATCAAGGTTGGTATCAGCACTCCATTGTGGACTGCTAGCTTCGCTTCCTTGGACAACTTTTTGTTTGCGCCAACCGCGTTCAGTCCTCCGTTAATGGAGTTTCCTGCATTCACCCTTCTTTCAACATCCCTATCTGTCTTTCCATCTCTCGTAAACATACTTCCCAAATACACAAACTCATTGACCTGCCCCAACTATTCATCATTCACAACTATATTGCATACTGTTTTCGTACTCTCTCTTTCAAACACCATGACTTTGGACTTATTTACATTCGTCATTAGCTAATTCTTCATACATACTTTGTTCATCCTAGATACGAGGGACTGTAGATCTTCCATACTGTTAGCAATCAGCACCGCATCATCAGCATATAACAGACAACATACTTGCAGACTACTCATTTTCGCGCCGAGGCCCACCTCTTTCAATTCTTGCATACAATTATCCATGTATAGATTGAATAACCACGGTGATATTACGCAGCCTTGCTTAACACCTTTTGTGATGTCAAACCACCCCGTAAAATCACCGTTTGCCCTAACACATGCAACGCTTCCCTCGTACAGCGATGCGATTGCCTGTATAAAATTTGTATTCACACCATACTTAGACAACACCTTCCATAACTTTTTTCTGTCAACTCTGTCTTGTGCTTTTTGTAGATCTACAAAAGCACAGAAAAGTTTCTGTTTTTTTGCCAGAAACTTCTCTGTGAGCATACGCAACGAGAAAATCTCATCCATGCACCCCCTTCCACTCATAAATGCGCCTTGGACATCCTAAATTTAAACCACTATTTTAATAAGTTAATATCTACATGTTTAAACCATTATTAAAAGGAAAAAAATAAGTAAAACGAAATCAATGACATATCAGTGTAAACAAATTATAAACATAGACAAAAATAACAATAAGTGGTTAGAGATGGTAAATAATTGGATATTCGTGTAAAAAGAAATAATTACAAAATGATAACAATATTATTTATATTACAAACTAGAAATTCAAATAAAATTAAGAAACAATCTTTTGATAATTATTCTGAATATGAATATTCATATCAAAATAAAATTAAGAGCTAGTTACTTTGAAAACATACTCGGTTATTCGTGATATTTAATAGGCTTTTTTAACTTTAATAACACCTTTCTAATTTATTATTTCAGAACAATTTATTATTATTTATTTTAAAATGAATCAATAAAGCGATTTTGCCTTTATTGAAGAAACTTTGTACTTAATTCTCAAGAAAATACTTCAAACTTAAAATGTATTAAGCTATTTTTGGTATTTATAAAATATTTCCGAAATAAGCCAGCTTCACAACGTTGCCCGATAACAGGAGTGACATAATCCTAATGGCTCCGGGCAGATTGGATTATTGTGTTGTCTTTTGCAGAAACGCGAACGAATAAATTCGTGGCAGTAATTGCTATCTTACAGAAACTAATTAAAATATCTTAGTTAGTAATTCGCCGACAGCATAAATAATGCAGTCTCACTAATAAATAACGCAGACTAATTCTATATCCCCTAAGTAAAAAGAAAAAAAAGCTGTTCTTAAGCCATTTTAGCTTTTAAAATTAAAAAACCTCACTCTTTCTTAACCCGGTGTTTAAAATTGCGAAAAATTACAATTAATTATGTTGTAAAATAAGAAAATAAATCACCCCCCTCCACGGCGTGATTCCGACCGTGCAATTTCGGGTAAAATTCAACGGTTAGTGCTGAAACTCGCAATTTGACTAAAAGCAAAAATATTAACGACTCTTTTAGCATGCAACCTAAAATGGAAAAACAATGCCCATAACGTGATTAACATTAGTCGTAATTAGGGTGGCGTTATGGCACATTGGAACGACAATTTGCGGCTAAACGACGTTGCGTTTCCACATTTACCGGCTAGTGATTTTCAGGATTACCCATAAAACTTTAACGTTTTTTACAGTAAAACTCACCACTAATAATGACCTAAAAACGCACTTTATTATTATTGCTTTTTTAGCTGTAGCTACAAACCATAATGCCATCTAGCGGAGATCGGCTACAGCCGTTTTGACAGAATTACGATGTTCTGCAGTTCCTAACCTGAAATCGATCAAATATTTTTGAATATCAAAATTCTTTCTTTAACATAAAATTGATTTCACCGCCTTGTGTGGGCCAAACAATCGAAAGGTCTTAAAGGGGGGCACTCAAAACACACTATGCAGTCTGCTAATGCAAGAAATGCTATGGATGACCTATAAATTATATGGGTAGTTAGGAAAGGGTATGGATTGCCAATGAAAAGGGTTCTTAGACTGTAAGCATTTAAATTCTATATGAAATACGTACTGGAATATTAAGTAAAACATCCAAAAATGCATTTACTGGTGTTCAAACTGCACATATTTTGGGATGTATTTCATGGAATTTAAAAGATTGCAGTTTTAGGATTTTTGTCATTGCAAACCTTATCAATTTTCTTAACTACTAAATAAATTATTTGTTTTGTTGTTAGGGTTAGCAACCTGCAGAGTGACGTTTAGCGCTTTATTTGGGTGTTCGTCCTTAAGTATAAGACGTATTTGATAGAATTACGATGTAAATTAGGTGAGTTTTTTCGTCTGCGTCTGCCTAACAACTGCGTGGTAGATCGGTTCGGGAGAGACCGGTGGGGGAGACCCTTTGATCTCTCGAGCCGAACTCTCTCGACCCATCGCCTTGCACCGCAGTGGGAGGGATGGATTCATACGTCCGTTACTCCTGGACACACTAACCCTTAGATTCCTGCCCACTCCTTATACCTTTTTCCTTCCGGAGCTTCCTCTCATTCCTTTTCCTATTATTTTATTCCTGTGGAGTTAGTGTTTAAAAAATCTGTAAACACCACTGTGTCTACATTAAGACAAACGAAGCACAAGAAGACATTATAGAGACATTAAAAAAACATACAAATTTCTGAAAAAAACGTATTTTTTGCATGCATGGTAAGGAACTAGGACATTCATTTATTCAGTTCTACATAAAAATCAACGGAAGATGATAATAAAATGAATATAATCAAATATTTAATGCAAAATTCACAAATCAACTTGAAAAACTAAACACAGCATTCGGTCATAAAGTAATGCACGCCACTGAGAGACACAGTAGTGTGTTCTGGGTTTATTTGTGTAGGTACCAGGAGTAAGATAATTTTTTTCTTATTTCTGGTGAAATTAATCACACATTTTCAAAGATAGAATTTTTTTCTTAACAAATTTCGTTTACTTGTCCGGGGCCTGGGAGTCGAATTATGAAAATTGGCACTAAAAGTTTTATTTCAATCGGTTTGGATCATATTTCCAGGGATGATTGTCTGTTCGGATGACCGGATAAAACAACACACAGCACCTAAATCGGCACATTTTGTGTTAAGCCAGTAAATGTACAAACAAAAAAATAACCAAACGTATCCTAATTAATAATAAAGTTTTTTTTTTAATACAAAAAATATTAATAAGTAGTTTATTGTTGGGACTAAAGTTTTTTTTTTACATGAATACCGCACAAGAGTCCCAACTGCTCCCAACCGTCTGGAGTCAGTGAGACTATGGCATCACCAATTGGGGAATGTTGTGAGGCTGAAGGTTTTGGGGAGGGAAAGGAGAAGGGGGAGAGGAAGTTGGGGAAATACATGGCTATTCAGATCTGGTCACCAAACACGGCTAACAGCCATTTCTAGCAACGTTTCAATTCTGAATGGTGGACTTTCACCAGGGCGATACTGAGAGTATCTTCCACTCTGGAACGTGTGCAAATATAATAACGATCTATTCATATCTTCCGGCACCGTGCAGTGCAGACACGTATAGTGGCAGGCACGACATAGAATACCGTGGTATTCCGCAGTGCTCCTTTCACATTTTATTTACACATTCTTAAAATATTACATACTTTTTTAATTATTCTTAATATTGTTCCTACAATACTCCTTAGGTACATATTCATCTAATAAAATTACAAAAAGTTATACAGTACATACAAAGCGATGAAAAAAGAGCATATTCATAATGACTAACTAACTAACTAACCATCACGCCGTTTCTCCACAGGGGTAAGCAGAGAAGACGGACCGCCAAACAACTCAATCCTGGCATACACTTCTTGCTTCATTCACATTCATACATCGTCTCATACATTCTCTTCTATTATTCCGACTTCTGACATGGCCCGACTCAAGTATTTGATTCACTTGATCGTGCCATGTCGTCCTCGGGCGTCCCCTGCTTCTTCTTCCATTCACATTCGTGTCATATATTCTTTTTACACTCCTGACTTCGTTCATTCGCTCTACATGCCCAAAGCACCCAAGCGTCCCTTTCTTAATCTTGCTCATGACATTTACATCAGCCTAGCATTCTTTTCGAATCTCAATATTTTTTACACGATCATACATGGTTTTACCACACATTCGCCTCAGAGATCTCATTTCTACGGCATTCCGTTTACTTTCATCCTTCCTCTGCCAATTCTATACCTCACTGCCATCCACCAGGGCTGGTATTAGCAGTACATTGTGGACTGCTAACTTCGCTTCTGTGGACAACTTTTTGTTAGCGCCAACCGCGTTCAGTCTTCCGATGATGGAGTTTTCTGTATTGACCCTTCTTTCAATATCCCTAACAGTCTTTCTATCTCTTGTAAACATACTTCCCAAATATACAAACTCATCGACCTGCTCCAAGTATTCATCATACACACTGGTTTCGTACTCTCTCTTTCATAATGACAGCGCAAAAATAGCAACGTTTTACGACAGCAGTCGGGTTATATTTAAATTTCCACAGTCATGGAAATTATCTACTTTTATACCTATTCTAAAAGTTAAAAATACTAGAAAATGTGAGGAATTTTGCCCCATCAACACATAACTAAAATATAAACAAATACTTGATGTGATAATAAAAGAGCAAATTATGCATTATTTGGATAAAACACAGTATTTTATACCAAGAATAATCTGGTTTCAGATCCAATAACTCTTGTGAAACAGCATTAAACATTGGCTGAAGAATGGATGGAAGGAATAAATAATAACAATTTTATCTTTGTAATATTTTTGGATTTTCAAAGAGCATTTGAAACTATATATATAGAAATACTGATAAGAAAGCTTAAAGAAATTGGTTTCTCAGATGTAACTATAAAATTTATAGCAGAATATATGAAAGAACGAAAACAAATAACAAAAGTAAACAATAAATTCTCAAAACCAATGGAGAATAATTTAGGAGTACCGCAGGGATCAGTCCTCGGACTTTTTCATTATTTATATTAATGACATGGTAAAAATATTTTCAAAGTGCAAAGTTCGATTATTTGCATTTTGATACACTCATATACATAATTGGAGATAATTATGAGGAATTAATCAATATTTTGAATAATGAACTAGAAAATGTTTCAAGATGGATAAAAATAAACAAACTAAAATTGAATACAAAAAGACAAAATATACGATAATTGGACACAAGAAGATGTGCAGCGAAAGCAAAATAAAAATTGACGGTGAAATGTTTGAAAATGTAAATGATATGTAAAGGAGTTATATTAGACAAAAAACTTAATTTTAATAAACATGCTGAATATATCAAAAAGCAAATTGGGAAGAAGATTTCTTTGTTGGGAAGAATATGTCCAAACATGTCCAGAAAGACGACACTTATAATTTACAAATCTATTATTGCTCCACATTTTAACTACTGCTCAACGATACTTTACTTGTGTAACGACAGAGAACAGAACCAATTACAAATTCTCCAAAATAGAGAAATGAGAATAATATTAAAGCGAAATAGATATTCAAAAGTACCTAAAATGTTAGAGGAATTAAATTGGCGCGCAGTAAAACAAATGCTGACAATGAACGTATTGATTTTTATTAATAAATCAGAAACAACTTGTTACCAATATATTTCTCCAAAAAAATTATTTCCAACATGGACATTCACAGACATAATACAAGAACGTGTAAGAATATTAGGCTACCAAAAAAGAACAAAGCCAATACGCAAAATATTATATTTTATAAAGGTATGAAATGCTATAATGCTCTGCCGGACCCAATCAAAAGTGAAACAATTAATAAATTTAAAATAGATTGTAAACAACACATTAAGTTGAACAAGAAAAAAATCATTAGTTTTTAAATTATCATTTTCTATATGTAATATTATAAGAGTTATAATTAGTTATTTCGTAAACTTAAATGTACAAATAACTAAAATAAAATAAATAAAACAAAATAAAACAAAACAAACATTACTTTCTATTCTTTATCTAATTATGTACAAACAGATACAGAAAACATACTTACCTAGCAGGTTAGAAAATTTAAGCTTAGAGATGATATGGTTTTTACAATAGGTATTTTATCCCCCTTTTCAGATGTCACATTTATTAGAAGATTGGTGGCACCAGAAGAGTTGGTATTTATTTGAAATATTTATAATTTTTAGTACTGAAGAATATTTATAAAATGACATCAAAATGCGTAAGAAGTTTTTAAAAGATATTATTTTTTTTTATACATTTGGTTATTTACACTATTGCGGGCTGTGGACGCATTTGCGCATCAATGTGTGATTTTTTAAAACTTATTCTAAAAGTGACTTTAGGTAAACACTTGCCAGCTAGCCTAGCTAAGCAATTTACGTGTGCATTTCTTTAATTTATGGATATGATTGTCTTAAGAGATAAGTTTTATGTTTAGTTCAAACATGCGTTGAATTATCATCGAAACGTCCTGAACACCGTGCTATCGACCACCTTATCAGTTATACCAAAAGATTAAATTCTTATAAGTTTAATCCCAATATTACCAATTATCACCAATCACAATGGCGGATTCCAATAATGTTACTTTAATGAAGGTTTTTCAGACATAATATCCATAAATTTCCTAGAAAAACCAGTCATAGTTAAATGTAGAATGTTTCGTGTCTAAAGATAATAACATCAAAAGTTGACCATGTATTCAATTATCATTAAAGATATTGAAACATGTTTTGCTCGAATAAAATCAGGCCGTTACAGCAGTAGTTAGAGCGGTAAAGTTCATCCCCCATACATAGTCAGTAAGTAGAAACATAAATTAAATAAGGAAGTACCAGACTATTCAAACACTATTTATAAACATGCCTGAAACTATTTATTTTTTACAAAATTTATTGTTTTCAGTTTTCAAATAATTATAGAAAAAAAAATAGAAGAGGCTCTACCTGCGTTGGACGGAGGTCGCTGGAGTATTACGGTACAGGAGCCCCTAGAATCGCGTGATGGAAGTGTGCCTGATTTCGGCAAAGATGGAGATTAGTGAATGTCTGGTGGAATTTGGTGGGAGAACCATCCCCAATAAAAACTCCATTGAAATGTTTGGAATAAGTGTTTCAGACCAGCTCAAGTATCGGGGCTCCATCGAAGCCCGAGAAAATCTGTCTTTCAATAAACTGGGCGTCTTGAATAGGGCTAGCAGAATCTTCAATAGTGACCCTTTATAAATCTCAAGTACGTCCAATAATTGAATTTGGGAGCCGTCTCTGGGCTGAAGCTCCAAAATTCAACAAAAGGCAACCCGTTGTTAACAGACCGGTTGCTATTTATAATGCACAATTTTCAGGCATTTTCAAAAACCAGCATTAATAAATTCCTCCCCATTCCCCTATCTTGGCCCACCTTATAACGCTGACCATCTGGGTGGTATTCTTCACACCATAATAGTGTAATTTTTTTTAAATCGTAGCGGTGGATTTCCAATCCGAATAACACGAAGAGAAGAAGTTGAGAATAGATTAGAGAGAAAAAAAATGCTAGTTTGTGAAAGACATTTCCATTCCAACAAATTTTAAATACTGATTAACTACTTATAACGCTGTAGATTAAGAGGAAGGATCGCCACATAACTCTATCTTGGCACACAATCCTACCTTCAATCACATTCATACATCGTCCAAAACATGATATTCTGTTATTATACATGCTACCCTTGATATGGCCCGACTCAAGTATTTGATTCACTTTATCGTGCCATGTCTTCTTCATTCGTCACCGACCTCTTCTATCATTCACTTCCACGTAATTAATTCTTCTTACACTCCGTTCTTCGTTCATCCACGCTGCATGCCAAGGCGTCTCTTTCTTAATCTTATATATTACCTACGCTTACAATAGCCTTGGATTTCTTCCAGATCTCCACATTTTTAACATCTTCTCCTACATGGTTTTTCCCCACAAATGGGATCTCGTAATATAATGCATAATTGTAATTAAATATTTTTTCTATTAATTTTTACGTCCAATTAATAAATTAATTTTACTAATCGATTAATTTCTTCTAAATACATAAACTAAAATCTTAAATTTTTATAAACAATAATTATTAATCTAAAACACTCATCCAAATTGAAAAAACCTTCCGAGCAAAGATAAATGTCGCCGGCAGGACTCGAACCCGCACCCTTCTAATATCTTCTGCGGGTTCGAGTCCTGCCGGCGACATTTATCTTTGCTCGGAAGGTTTTTTCAATTTGGATGAGTGTTTTAGATTAATAATTATTGTTTATAAAAATAATAATTGTTACCCTTTGCGCTATGCATAAAAATCTTGTCTTAAGTTTTTAAGAACTTTAGTTTATCAATTAATAAAATCTTAAAGCTTGTAGATTGTGGGGTGACTACGCCCTAATGATTAATGATGCAGTGAATGTGGATACCCAACAAGCGACGGCCATCTGATAAAAAAGATTTAAGATTTGTTCGTGTGATCATTGTTTCGGGTTAATCTGAACTGTTCCTGCATTTATTATGGGACGTGATGTGGGTTAATTTATGCCGGTTGTCCCATGGAAAAACAATACAGCGCCACCCCATCGCGTTGTCATTAAGTGGACGGGACATGAGGAACGTAATATGATTTATAGAGAATCAATTCATAGAAACATCAAAAAACGTAAATTTCTTATTTATTTATTATATTATAGACGCTCTATATGGGCTTTTACATATTTAGTTAGTTATAATAGACACACAGGTGCAAAACACATCACAGTAGGTACATAGATAAAATAGATAGTTTTCATGAAATACGACAACTAAATATATCACTTGTCTCATGAACAAATGCAGGAATAACATAGGGTAAGTTCCATTCCCAATAATTAGCTACGGAGGTAAATATTTATACATTACCTCACATTCGCTGATACTTATACTCTAGGCACATACACGTATGTTAATAACGGTTAAGGATGTATGCAATAATCGTCTGTTTGTATTTGTATTCGGAGCAGTTGAACACATCTACTATGTCTGAAAATGTATTACATTCTAATAATAATAATAATTGGATTACTTCTATAGCGCTGTTTTCGTGGGAAAATCGCCTCAAGGGCGAAAAGTGAAGTATAGGTACAAGAGAATTTTTTAATGACTCAGTCCTGAAATTATTGTTATAATTGAACAAAAATTTAGATAGAGAAGTTCTAGATGGAATATTAAATTTAATTAGGATGATTATATCAGGGCTGTCTATAAAACCATTAACAATTTTGAAAATAAAAGCGAAGTCAGAAACAAGTCTTCTATCTCAGAGTATTAATAATTTTAGTTCTATCATTAAGTAATTATAATTCATAATTTCAATAGGTAATCCGAGTTTATAGTTAACATATCTTAGAATTTCTTTTTCAATGGAGTCAGAGTGAATTTTAGTGAGGGGACCATTTAGAAGAATTATATTCGACTTGACTACAAACTAAGGAAGAGTATAATAATTTTAGTGTTGAAATATATGTAGAGCTTTTACAGAGACTATGGATTCAAAATCAGGCCACAAGCGAAATATTGTTTTGTTGGGTCTTTTAAACGATCGTATTGTATATTAAATAAAGTTACTGCGTCGAAAAGTCAATTCTTCCAACTTTAGGAAAGGACGACCGGATGGTTGAACCTTTCGACGCGGTGACTTAATTTAGTTTCCGGCCAACCTGTCGTGTGGAAGGCCCATAATCGTTGAAGAGGTAAAACGATATAAGTATGTTGTTGGCGTGTCGGTGTATCTGTAGCAGTGGCGGTTCGTGGCATATCTCATCGGGAATTCAATCAGAGATTAAAAAAGTGAGATATAAAAATAAACCATGTGGCTGTTTTCCATATTATACTCGTATATATCTCCCTAGATTCATTAAATCGACCGTGGTTAATGCAGTATGAAAATCACAATTTACGTAAGAAACCTTACCGCTCGTTTTTTACATATTAAAAGGAAACATCCTCTGTAATTAATTTATTTTAATAAAAACTTAAAACATGATAATTTGCAACAATAAAAAAACTATTGATTCTTGTAAAATACTATTCCGTACAAATATGTTGTTATCAAATCTTCATATAGCTACGCACAAGATCGCCCTGTAGATTCCAAAGGATTGCACGCTCGGCACGGTTTCCCGCCGAGCGCTACGAGAATGACAATATATGAACTATTTCTTGGGACAGGAAGCCTTATAGACGCTGAATTCATAACGCACGTATTGAATTCATTTCGGGCCCGCTCTCGGGCAGTATTACCCGTTCGGACGGATGTATTTTTTTAGCACCGTATTTTAATAGAGTGCTATTTAAAGTGTAGTAAAATTACGATACATGTTTGTTTTATTTTCTGATATTTTTATGGGAGTTCTCTGCACAAATGCACGTCAGAGAAAACCACCCCGCTGGTCTGTAATAATGTGAAATTCATGTTTCCTGCTTTGGGTGAAATTTATCTATATTTTTCAGGAAGTGTCGAAATTCTTTCTTGGACAGAAAATCAATTTCATCGAAAGTAAATTTGTTAAAATAATAAGTTCTTAGTTTAATAATTTAAACAGAATTACGCGTGACCGTAACCATTCCAATTAGACAAAAAACGGGTATACTATCACATATTGGTTTAGTATACATAACCTGAATAGCCAGGTAATCCCCAACCACCCCTTTCCATCACCTAACTCAATTCCCATTCGGCATAGTTCATAGTATGACGGCCGCTGTGTTTGAGTGGTTATGATCCTCAGCTAAGAATCCTGAGATCGCGGCTTTAAATTCCACAGAGCGCAAGTACATTTGACTTAATTAATTTATGTTATTTCACAACTCATTAATAAAAATAATGTATATGAAATTTGCGGCACGTACCAGAGTGGTAGATACTTTCATTAGTGCCTTGGTGAAAGACTACCATTCAGAATCGAAACGTCGCTTGAAAAGGCTTTAGCCAAGTTTGGTGACCAGATCTGTTTAGCCAGGTACTTCCCAAACGTTTTCTCTCTCGTCTCCTTCTCATCCCCATTACTTTCAGCCTTACAAAATACACCAATTAGGGATGCCACAATGTAAAAAACTGATCTAAGTACCTACTTATTGTGAAAGTGAATTTTTCATACACTACAAAAGAGAAATTTAGGCCAGAATATGTACTGCTAAAGCAACTTTGATATAAAAAAAATAAATTAAACAATAAGTTCTGCAATAATTTATTTGGCTAAAAGTTATTCTTAATTAACTGTAAATTCCTAGTTTTGAATAACAAGCTCCAGTTAGACAAACTACGAAAAAATAGTTTATCGGGACCTTTTTTTTGTAAAATTTAAAAAATATATATATATATTGGTGTACAACTGTTTTCGGGATACTATGAAAAATAAATAGGTTTACGCAAATAATTTTGATTTAATGTTCCTACATGTGTTATTTGACAAGCAATTTAAATTACATATTTTATATACAAAAAAAAAATATTGTTACAGCTGTTTCAGAAATTAAAACGGTTTGAAAATGGCTTTGATAGCTGAAACAGCTGTTACAATAATGAAAAAAAACTATAATACTTATAGCTTAATAATAACATGAATAAATTTGATTCACTTTCAATTTTCAAAATAAATTAAACGGAGTTCTACGAATTAAACATCATTACAATCATTGATAATTCCTCTCATGATTATGCAATACTTTGGAAAAGGGGCGAGGAAGAGAAAGAAGAACCCGGGACTACTCCTAGGAATTTAATTATTCAAATGTAGTTATCATTTGTTATTGAATCGCTTACTCGGAAAAAACACCAGAAGGAAAAGTCTTTACAAAGAAGGTTTTAGAAGTTTAACTAAGAAGTTAAGTAGGCTTCGGCTCTCAAGCGGAGAAGAGTACTTAAAAAAAATTATGGTTATTGTAAGTTTCAAAGGGTTCTCTTGTTGACGATTATTTTGGTGAATGGCATTTTAATGATTGGGGTAATTTAATGAATAGTTTTTTAATTGAAATAATTGTTGCGACGGTCACACAAAAAATTGTAAAACAACATGGGGGCTACGGAACGACATTGACAACAGGCAATTAAATTAAAATAAATTGTTCCCAGTTCGACATATCATTGCTTCTCTAAAAACGATAGCGAGGAATGTTGGAAGTAAAAATAAAAGTATCCACAAGTACTGACTAAGAACCCTTATATTAAATATTATTATAACTAAAAGATTATTTTATCGGTCTTTAGGGACGTTACAAATATCACGGTATTAAATATTATTAATTAAAAAAAGTATAGTTGTTTTCTAACTATACTACCAACCATAATTTTTTTTATTAATTGTTATTGTATAATATTAATTACATACAATTGGAACTTGTACTCGCTAAGCCAATGCAAGTAGCTTGTCAGCAGGAGTTTAGTTCAACAATATTATATAATACAACAATAAATAACAATCATCATATAAATGTAGCGCAATAATAGAACAATATAGGTGCATGCATGTTGTGATCAATGTACACAAGTTGGAAAAAAAAAATGAAAACAACATAACAGTTTTAGATTCTCACTCCAATTACATAGTATCGATTATATAATATTATAAAAATATCAGCAAGAATTAAAAGAATTGAGAAATAAAAAAAACAGTAGTGCAATTTTGTTATTATCTTCTCTTTTAATATTTTGACATACGGGTGAAGAAGGTTCAAGTTATTTTATTAAATAGAATGGTCGTTTCACAGCAATCAATGATACATATCAATGTTTTCTGAGTGTAAAAAATATTATTAGTACAGTCGTTTGCTTACTAGCTAACTACTCCTATTATTAAAATGATACAACGGTTTCAAAGCTTCCCAAAGACGCATCTTGTGAGGACTCTGATATGCCGATATGGTTTTCTGTTTCCCAGTTTGTTTATATTCCGGAAAGGTGTCTAAATGCACGGAACATTGGCTGCGAACGATTTCAGAAAAAAATCTCTAAACAATACTTCCCTATTGCAAAAAGTACCAATTCACACAGTATTGCACATTATTTAGAGTTTAACTGAAGTATGCTTTTTGACAAGGTGATTCTTACTTATCGTTGTTTTGGTGGTCACGGTCAGAATGCAAAAGGTCTCGGGTTTGATATTATTACACCGCTTTTCAGTACACGACAAAGCTTCTGTATAATATTTATCTGTGGAGCGATAATGGTGGAAAATTAAGTAGCGGTGTTCGTTATAAATACGGCGATAATTTGAAAAAAGTAGGACTCAATATCGTAGTGCGGGTTTAGCCTTTTACAGTGCAGTCACAAGTTATAAAATTATTTATTTAAAGTTAAAAAATATTTATATTAGTCACACGTTTCTACAGCACTACCACTGTGAGTACCTTTATCATATATAAAAATGTCTGTCTGTCTGTCCTCGATTTTCTCAAAAATTACTCGATCGGTTTCGCTAAAAATAGCCCAGTTTGTTTTTATTATTACCGGGAAGGTTTATACGGTAGTTTGAATGAAATCCAATATGTAAAACTGCTGCTATAACGTTTTAAAACTAGCATGAAAAACATTGAACCCGCCATGTTGTATTGAGGTTAGCACACAGATATTCCGCTCTGGTTAACCACAGATTACATATTCAAAATAAGAAGGTTTGTTTGGGTATAATATTTTCAAAATGGAAAACACAAGTAGGTATCTATCTACATAAGAACTTTATTGTTTAGATGTATTTTGTAAAAATAAATGTTTGGAATGAAATAAAATTTTAAAATGACGGTTTTTTTGTTTAAATATAGTAGATCGCTGTCAAATCAATTAGGCACCAAATGACAAGCAAGAATTCACAACTTCATACGATATTTAAAAAAATCCCGAACAAGGCCGGGTACACATCAGCTAGTACAATGAAATACAAGGTATGTACGTGAAAATACTAAGAATACGCTATTAAAAATCCAATTTTTAGAAATGGATACAGCTATATTTACATACCGAGTCTGAAAACCATAATTCTTACAAACTTTTTAAATCCCCTCCCGTTCCTCTTGTCCAAGCAATTTAAAACAAAATCCATTATTGTGTAATGAATACGAAAAAGAAAAGGTTTAATGTCATGCAGTCTTCTTTTGACCTTATAAAAACTGTATTTTTATTTATCCACTAATCAAAAATCGTAGTGGGGCACATAAAATGCAGAACGCTTCAATGTCCCAATGGCCCAGCCGGCAGCTACTATTAACACGCATTCCTAATCGCCCCAATAAAATGTTGAACGGCGAACAAAGTAATAAATTATAAATTCGGATCACATTTAATAATTGCCCTTTCCTTCCTTATTATTCGTCAATTTATTATATTCCGTGTCTGCATAAATTACTGTCACTGCTCACGCTCCGCCACTGGGCTAGCGGTACTTAGGAATAGAACTCTATTTTTATTATTTATGGATTTCGTAAAAAATGCGTATTTCAGTTAATCGTTATATTGAGAATAAACGCTTTGTAATAATTCATTCGTCTGCCAGGAATTAATGTTTTTTTTGTTGGTTTTTAATGGT
This sequence comes from Halesus radiatus, assembly GCA_022606495.2. Lineage (NCBI taxonomy): Eukaryota > Metazoa > Arthropoda > Insecta > Trichoptera > Limnephilidae > Halesus > Halesus radiatus. Next base: position 5,406 of record JAHDVE020003367.1, on the reverse strand, counting down.
GAGCTAGAAATAGCTTGATGTAGGCTGTATTTTTGTACAGTTTTTACAAGCACTGAAATTGCGGTAGGTTAGGTTAATTGACTGGTTCAGAGGAAGCATAATTAAAGCCTAGAAGAAGTGGCTTTCAGTAGCGTTTTAAAATAAATTTAAACCCAAATCATCAACAAAATAACATGTTAATGTCTATTAAAAACTGCTTACGATTTATCAGTCCATTTTATAAATATTCTCCAGTTCTAAAAATTATAAATATTTCAAATAAATACCAACTCTTCTGGTGCCACCAATCTTCGAATAAATATTATGTCAATAGAAAAGGAGGATAAATAAGTAATTGCAAAAATCATATCATCTCTAAGACTAAATTTTCCATGTTTTTCTGTATCTGTTTGTACATAATAATATAAAGAATAGGAAGTAATATTTGTACAGCCCCCTTGAGGTGATTTACCACAAAAACGGCGCTATATAAATATTTATTAAATTTATGTATTGGTTTCGAATAGAAACAAGTCACTTCATGTAGTGTACATTTTCAAACTGATTGATTTACGAATAAGGCACATTATGATATTTTAAGGACGGCATGTAAAAGGCAGTTTTTCTTGGATAATATTATGTAAGCGGTCACGATAACGTTAAAGCGGAAGGATAATGATAAAGCAGAAAGGATTTGTCTCTGAGTATTATAATGTTGATTTTTAAGTATAATTGTGTTATCATGTTCACGAGAATATAACAATGAAAATAATTGTAGTTGTAATAGTAAATAAAGATTTCTTTCAAATCTAAGTATCTACTTGTAAAATCATAATAATTTGTTATTTAAAGCGAGTAAAATCTTTTCTGTCCAACTCCAAACTAATTTTTCAGTGAAGTGCCGTCCGATAGTAAGTGCTTTCTCCAAGATATCTATTTATTTTATTTTATACGCCCTATATGGGGTTTTACATATTTTGTTACAAAAATTCATATTACAATAGTGGCACAGGTGCAAAACACGTCACAGTAAAATAGATAGCTTTCACAAAATACAAACACTAAATATTTATTTTTATAAACAATAATTATTAGCCTGAAACACTCATCCAAATTGAAAAAACCTTCCGAGAAAAGATAAATGTCGCCGACAGGACACGAACCTGCACCCTTCTGATTGCCGGTCAGATGCTCTATCGTTGAGCTACGTCGGCTTATCGCAAACCCGCCAAGTTAATCAATATATACTAGTGTTTCATTCAATAATTACTGTTTTTATTATATTTCACCTGTAAACAACCAACTTTATTAGTATGAGTAAGGCTTGTAACGGCTAAATCCCCCGATAGATGGCGTCGAGACAAATTATGTCTTCATTTTATTGGTGAAAAACGCTTTGACTTGTCAAATATTTATTAATTGAAAAACTAAAGTTTTTAAGACAAGATTTTTGTGCATAGCGCAAAGGGTAACAATTATTTTTATAAACAATAATTATTAGCCTGAAACACTCATCCAAATTGAAAAAACCTTCCGAGAAAAGATAAATGGCGCCGACAGGACACGGAAGGTTTTTTCAATTTGGATGAGTGTTTCAGGCTAATAATTATTGTTTATAAAAATAATTGTTACCCTTTGCGCTATGCACAAAAATCTTGTCTTAAAAACTTTAGTTTTTCAATTACTAAATATTTAATTTGTATCACGAACAAAATCGGCAATAACATTGCATAAGTACTATCCCAAATAATTAAAAACAAAGGCCAAAGGGAAAGCATATCTTATTAATAAGATATGCTTTCCTTTTCTTTTCGCAGCATTCCGTTTGTCTTTATAGTGGCAGGCTGCTCCCTTTTCGTAGTTAGGTACTCATTCTATGGTGGGAACTATTGAATAAAATTTACCGATCACTTCTCATACACAATAATATATATGTATTTTTAAGCAATAAATATGTTTATTATGAGTGATCGCAATATTAATTACCCTAAAAGACAAAGATTAAACAAACATAGAAGAAATTCGTCTAATTTATAATGGGTGTAAAACATACTTCTCGCTTCCATTAATTATATTTATTTATTAAACTTATAGTTCTACTTCATGTGTTCCAATAAAAACGTATGTATTTTTACGTATTTTTAGTACTGATTAAATACATAATTTTTACATCTCACTTTAGAGTATTTAGATTAGAATTATAAATTATAAAGTCAATATACCGAGAGAACAATTAAACTACCCCATCTGTTACGATTGATGAACTTATTAAATTTGAGTGATAGAAGAATTATTTTCGATCTATTGTTTTTATTTAAAATCTTACATAATAAAGCTCACAGCCCTGATTTACTTTAGCTAATAAACATTCATTTACCGGCCAGATATATAAGTTTATCATTACCGTTCTATTGCAACAATATTGCAACAATAGTGCAACGGCCGCACAATTTAACACTCCTTTACACAGAATTCAAAAGCTTGTAAAAATATATGTGATATGTTTGATATAATACAAAAATGTACTCATGAACTCATTTATCTACTCTGATATACTCACTTTGGATGTTGTTTTCTAAATTTATTACTTACTATATAATAGTATACATAGGTATATCTCTGCCTATTGTAATGATGTATTTAATAATTAAATACTTGTATATGTATTATGTATAGAAATATTACACGCCATTTAATTTGAAATATTATTAACTTCGTTTAAATCACTTTTATTTATACTTTAGCCGACCGGTTTCGCTACTACCGTAGCTTCTTCAGGGCAGTATACAACTAAACTATGAACTAAGATGCACATGTGTTATAGATTGATACAAACAGGCGAGTGAAGGGCCAAGGGTGGGACTTCAGCAGGTACCTGCTGACGGGAAAGGGTGTGTACTTTGTTCATTGGGAATAATTTAAGGATTGGACTTTTATTTAAATTTATTTGATTATTTATGAGTCTACTATTAGTGTTTTTGACTTTCTTTATTTCTAATGCTTCTAAGTTATCTAGTTGAATGCCGGTTCCATTTTTATGCAGTAAACTAGTGCCTGTATTTTTTATTGAATGTGTGGTCTGTTTCTAAGAGAAAATTTAAATAAAAGAGTCGGCTAAAGTATAAATAAAAGTGATGTAAACAAAGTTATTGTTTTATTTTTTAAATTATAATGTCACATCACCCAGTTACCGCTTCATATGAAAATATATTATTAACTTCATTTTATTTTAATTATATTTTTTTGTCTACGCTTATTCTTGCTTTATTATTTAAAGATATTCGTGAAATTTATCATTGTTATTATACACGCTCATAGGGGCTCTTTATAGTTTACTTATGTCTCACACTGTAGTCTATATCTTACCATAAACTTTATGTTAAACTATTTAATAACCGAAAGGCGTTAATGATGCTAAAACAAAATAACATAAAAGACAACAATTATGCTGAATCTAGGTACATTTTTTAATACACTCCACGTTTTAATGCTTTTATACAGCAAACAATTTTGTGTTTGGGATTCGTTTCTTTTTTTAGTCTAATTGTTTCTTTCTGTCTTATATGATGTATGTGGAAGACTTGATTGTGATGTAATTTGACTCTAATGAGCTAAAGAAGAACGCTTCTCTTGTAGGGTTAAGCGGATTTAGTATGTCTTTTTTATTAGTATAATGGTAAAAAGAGAAGATTTTTTTAACCTAAAAAAGGACTTCAAAGTTGCAGCCTCACATAACTTATTGCTGATCTCGAAATTTGTTCATGAACAGATATTAGTACCCGTTGTAAACGGTTAATGATTGATCAAAATTGTTTAAGGCCCGAGATTATTATATGGAGCATTAACGATCTCTTTTTTTATTTTTATTTAATGTAAATCAAAATTAATAATGTTATTACTATGTTCTGCAAGTACTTTTAGCTTTCTACGAGTTCTACGAATTAAACACTCAATTAATTAATTAATTAACGATCTTGTTTCACGCGACAGAGTGGCCTTCATTATGAATCGTGTAGAATCATAAATAATTGAAATATTTAAAATTCACGTAGTGCATGATTACATCATACCGCATAAACACAATACGAACTCTAAGGCGATTCTATATACTATACTTAAAGGGTAGTTTTTTTTATGAATTCTTACCACAAACTGCACTGGCGTAAGCATGATGAAGAAAAATAAGGCCTTCCGTGGCATTTTAAATTTTAATGAACGGAAAACATAGCGTTAATTTATTGTGAAAAAACCACCCGCCTCCCCCGCACCCTCGCGGATAGCAGCAAGTGGTAGCGGCGGGGGGTGGTTGGGGTTTAGGTCCGAGGGTGGTGGGTGGTAGGGTGATTGCGTGCGTTATGAAATGCAAATGCAGACGAGGTTATCATGAGAACAATCCATAGTCTTACGTCAAAAGCTGAGAACGCAATATTTCCTGCGTGCCAACTGCTCTACCTACCGCGCTACAGTATGGCGCATGCCAAATCTTCTCTCAAAATCACCAGGCAATATAGATTAATCGTATAATAATAATAAATGTTTATTCCGATATGTGGGGAGGTTAGTGCAGTCCCACACATTCCATACAAAATATATACAAAAGTAAAAAAAAAAAAAAGTAATAATAATAAGATAGTAGGTGAATGATACACAACACAGAAAACAATTTTTTTTTAAATAACTACATGAAAATGAAGCTCTAAGGTGCTGCAGCATTCAAATTGTGAGAGGCCTATATCTTTCTCCATGCGTCAATGCTGGAGGGTGGACTGAGGCGGGCCCCCATGATGAGGATATTCCCGGAGCTGTTTATTCTATGCATTCCCAATATTTATTTGACTTTAAAAAAATGCATTGAAATCAGAAAAAAATGCCAAATTAGGAGTTTTTTTTTACTAGAAAGCAAGTAATATGAAATGCAGGAAACATAACTTCATGTACGTGAAAATAAAGTATCAGGCCATTTTTTTTTCTTTTAATAGCTTATTTCGCTGCGGTTTTCTCCTCTTTGTTATTCAATGCCCTTAGTGTCCAGTGAGAAACAATGTATATAATGTCGTATAATATTATCTTGCTCTTTATATTTGATTATTTACACACTTACCTTCTAATTGTTATATTATAATATCTAAAATGTTCATCTAAGTGAGTCTGTTACTCGTGAATATTTGAAATTATCGTTTTAATTTCCATGCATGTAATACACATGTTATTTAAAAAAAATTATATTAGGTTAGATTATTTTGTGTAGATTTTTTTGCTCTTTTGATATCTGTACTTTGTATTTGATTATTTATACCACTAGTTTATTCTAAATTGTGCATGTAAGTGAGTCTGCTGATCATAAACATTTTATGTCATAGTTTCAATTTGCATATATGTATACTATAGTAACAGAAATATATATATATTATATATATATATATATAA
>JAHDVE020003366.1:0-12435 GCA_022606495.2 Halesus radiatus | reverse complement strand
AAAAATTAAATATAATTGCGTTTAAAATAATTTAGTGAAAGTTTAAAACAGCTGAGTCTTAGTTTCATATAATTCATTTTTAATACCTAGCGTGGGATTAATTTCGTCAAAGAAAAATAATAAAGCTCTAAAATATTACCAAGCGTTCGGTTTACGGATTTAATTAATAGTTAGTAAAGAGAATTACGTGAGTACAGAGAATAAAATAGGAAAATAAAACAACAAAAATTTAAATATTGTTTAATAATATTCGGATTGAGAGAGCATTAAATTTGAAGAAATAGTACAGATCGGTGGATCACGAATTGAAATTGGGAAACACTAGATTGTATTAAGTGAATATTTCTAACTTAGATTAAACATTCCAGGCAGGGAAGTTCAATATTTTCTGAATCTTCATATTGGCGTGTATAACCCGTCTGGAAAATTATGAATTTGTCGGAATTCAGGTGAGTCAAATTAATATACAAGTTTTCAGGATCCCGGGGAAGGCGAGGATGGAGATATGAATTATATTTCTAATGACTTATAAGTACATGTATTGTATGTGTGTATATGTAAATATGTATATATATATATTTATATTTACTGTTTAATATATAGGTCAATACTATACGACCGTTATCTATCATGAGTGAATGTTTTGTATACTTGATCAAAGCCGTTCTAATCAAATATTTGTGCTAGCTCCATTAAATATTTTACGATAATCCTCTCTTTTCGCATTGAATTATAATTAAACTAGTACTATAGATAATTCAATTGTCTCACTCAATACCAGTACTTGAATTTAAATATTCAGAAATATAATTTTTACATAAATACATCTAGGTATTTATAATAATTTCCGTTAGATACTTACCTGTATAAACCTCTCTTTCGCATTGAATTATAATTAAACTAGTACTATAGATAATTCAATTGTCTCACTCAATACCAGTACTTGAATTTAAATATTCAGAAAAATAATTTTTACATAAATACATCTAGGTATTTATAATAATTTCCGTTAGATACTTACCTGTATAAACCTCTCTTTTCGCATTGAATTATAATTAAACGAGTACTAAAGATAATTCAATTGTCTCACTCAATACCAGTACTTGATTTTAAATATTCAGAAATATCTATTTTTACATAAATACATCTAGGTATTTTTAATAATTTCCGTTAGATACTTACCTGTATAAACCTCTCTTTTCGCATTGAATTATAATTAAACTAGTACTATAGATAATTCAATTGTCTCACTCATTACCAGCACTTGACTTTTTAAATATTCAAAAATACCTATTTTTTTCCATAAATACATTTAAGTATTTATAAAAATTTCCGGTAGATACCTACCTGTATAATTGTCTTTATCGAGTAAATTCATAGTCAACAACTTCAGAACATCTTTTATAGGTATTTCACTGTGTAGTGAAATAACTTCGGCTAAAGACTTGGCCTTTACTAAGAGTATGTATGTGTGTATAGGTATATATATAAAGAAAGTATAATGTATCTATCAAATCTATATGGCCGTTATTTATTTTATGTTTATTTATATACAATGTTTAATATATATATATATAAAACCATTTATTATATTTATGTATATGTCCTATAAAAACTATTTATTTTATTAGTATATATTTTCCCTAACATATAAATTAGAAAACTAACGTTACTAATATTATCAACATTCCAAACGATTTTTATTAATTCAAAGATCGTTATCATTCTAAAACAAACCAATGAATCCTAATTGTTATGCTTCCTGACGGGGGTCTCTGACACTTAATAACTGTCGCATATCTCAATGACACACATCCTCGACTGTTATTAAAACTAGGTCAACATTCCAAACCACACCCTCTTTTATCGAAGTATGTAGATACGTATGAGTATATATATATATTCGAATTTCAGTACATCTTACGAAGAATAAGTACTTTAACAAATGTCGACATTTAATTGAAAAATAACTATCATCTTTTAGAAATCACGTATTTGTAGTTTGCGTACATAAATATTTTTATAGCGCCATTTTCATAAGAAGATTCAATTCAAAGGCGCTCCACACCCGTTCGAACATATTGATGAATTCAACAGAACAAACAAAAACCCACATTACTAGAAATGTCAAAATAAGCATAATCATTCGTCGACAATACGTTCCCAAGTTATGTTATAAAATTAATTTTATCTTCGACTTAGGTTTTCAAGGTTCAGGCCTTACAAATTTTGGGCTTTTGGAGTCCTACCTTTTCTTCAAACAAACAAAAATCAATCTACAGTTAAATTCAAACTACATGAGATAGCAGGGTCTCATTAAACCAACCTGTCAACCAAACCAAAAGTAATATATCATGTATATTGTATTATCACTTTTACGTATATTCTTATGTAATATGTCTGAATATCTGGCACAGATTCACGACCTGTGTTGGAGATGTCAGATCCACAATTTTCTGGGAAAACTGGAGTATTGTGGATTATAAAAAACTCGTATTGTTTACATATATTTATAATTTGTACCTATCGATTGGACAGAAATAATTGCTGATTTAAGCGTGGTTATCTCTGAACTCTTGATGCGGGGGACGGCCTTTCAACCCGGACTTTGCAAAAATTCGCAAGTATATAATGTTGTTTGACGAGGGGACGGGACCGGTTTGATCTCCTTTAAATGTAACTGTCTGGAGGACGGGAATTCGGAGGGTCTCGGACCCATGGATAAGGAAGGTGCTCTTTCCGTCGCGGTACAGGGGATGACCAATAGCGCACGAACTAAAAGAAGAGGTTACGTATACCGTTTGGTCAGGCTGTACGTCTGTGAAGAGAGAGTTACTGACCGGAAACGTGGTCATCTGAGTACTTTAGGGGTTGGTCTGGAGCCGAATTGCAGCAAAACAAACCGTATTCGATCTCTCGTCATAACAAAAGCTGTGTAAACTAAAACCTAATCATGTAATTTTCCCAAATTTAGGAGAGGATGGAGATGGCGCCAAAACAAGTAAAACTGTACCTTTTAACCATGAAATTCATTGAAACTAACCCATGTAGAATAACACTTAGTACGATGAGGAAAGGCGATAATACTGTGATCATTACATTTATGTATACCAAATTATTAAAACTCACGATAGAAAGAAAATAGAAAATTTAGGGGTAAAGTTAGGAAAATGCTAGTCTTCCTATAGGAAATTAACGTAGATTGCATAGTAGGATAATAATAGAGAGTCCAGAACATTAAAGTCTAAGATAGGAGTAATGTTAGGAATATGAATTCTGTCAATGGTATGCGAGAGTCTGCCTACGCTACAAAGAATAGGGGTTACCACAAAATAAGACCTTGTTTTTCCAATAGTCTGAACCAAAAATCAGAACACAACGTAGACTCCGGAAAAGCTTGGGAAATTGACCACATTGGAGTGCAAAATTTCCGTGAAAATCATGAAAATCGGAAACACTCGAATGTTAGCATAGGGCTAGACGTTACACGCTGGCCAAGGAGGAGAAAAACCTCAAATTGAAAGGAAAACTACAAAGAGTTTTCCGATCACATTAGTTAGGAAAATTTAAGGCAGCAGTAGAGGAGTCATCTTAAATCGGTGGCGCGAACGGAAGTCTATTGCTAAATTAAATCATAAACGAAGGAAGGACGGGCCATCACATCTTTAAAGCCTAGTAGGGGGGGGGGGCCATCTCAGGCTGTGAATTGCTAAACAAAGGTACGAGGAGCTACGCAAGTTGCCAGTATTCAGTTGGTCACTAAACTTCCCACAGAATCAACGCAATCGCCGCCGGTTAAAGCATCTTGGAAATATTATTCCTTGCTGCTAACGAAGGCAGACGCTTCGGGGAAGGGTGTTTTTATAAACAGAAAGTAAACTGTTACACAAGTTTCGTTTAGCTGTTACGTTGAGAAGTAACATTATTGCTTTGGATTTAAAAAAAAGTTCTTACCAGTATTTTTGTATTGACTGGTTCGTAGTTACGTCAGAGTAGAACTGGCGAATTATTAAAGCCTCGGGCATCTTCACGCGAAACGAGTAACCGGAGCGTCACAGTGCCGGTTCCGTCCCGGCAAATAACGTGTTAACAGAAGACTTGCAGCAGATAAACTAACCGCAGCACTGTGCTACAGTTCCACACAAGGTTAGGGACATACTTTAAAAATATATATATAGTCGCCGTATATAGTAAACATTTCTACAAATTGGGTAATTAAAGTATGCCTCTCATTTGACAAAAAATATGTTTTTCATCACAGGTAATGATGAACAATGTCATTAGACGCGACGTATTCTGTAAATGAAAAAGTGCAATTCAATCATTTTTTTTGCAAAGCTCTGAGTGTGAGTATCAGTAGTTAATATCTAGATTTCTTGTGTTTTTTTCAAGTATGGAGTCTACTAACCAAGGTATGTACACTCTTTTGGCACAATCATTTTTGCTATCAATTGCTATGGTTGTGGATAACAAAATGCCCCAGACAAAAGTTCCCTATATTTTGTTCAACTTTATACGAGGGTCCTATAAAGAGAAATTATATATGAATCAGTAGCCCAATAAAAATCATTACAATTAAAAAAATGTATTGTTTCAAACACAATTTTTTTTGTAAAGTCCCGCTAAAATTTAAAGTCTTTTATTTTGTGTTTGAATTTTGTTGACAGTAATCACATTTATTAGCAAAATTTATTATGCCAAAATAATGTACATGCCTTGGTTAGGACGCTCCATAACAAACGCAAACAAGGTTTATCGTGTTGTAAAATTTTTGTGTACAGTGTCAGGGAACATTTCTTCCTCTTCCTGTGTCAACTGTGGTTAGAGGAGCATAAATGTGGAAATAACCTTCTCTCTCAGTAACCGGGCTCTACCTATTGCTACTGAATTGTAAACTGTGTTTTATGTGCTAGCGGCACTTGCTGATGGGAATCTTATATTTAAGCCCGCTCACTAAGGTAATGGAAGGTATAAGGTGAAGTTTGGGCGGAGACGGAGGGGTGTCCGGAGGGGTGTCGGTGCTGGGGGTCCAGCGGCCGAGGTTGGAGATGGAGGGATTCGAGTTCGATTCTAATTTGGAGTAAAATTTTTTTGGATAAATATATTATGTGTTTTAGGAGTGGAGGAATTTTCTAGCCCGTGTTAATTATGCTATTCCTGACGAACCAGGGACTTTTGGTGAATCCTCGGAGCAATGCATTCTGGAATGATGATGCATTCCAGAATGGGATGCGTAGCGCGGAGGGATTAATAGATTTAGCCATTGAAAGTGAATAAAGAAATGATCTGGGGGCTGCAGAAAATAAGATGAACATGTAGTCCGAGGGGGAGGTGGCAGATTTGAATTTTAGTTCAAAATCGGTGATGAGGTCACCGACTCTGAAGAAGTCAAAATTTAAAAAGAAATCAAAAATATTGAAAGAAGCCGAGGGGGGGGGGGTTGAACTTCTCGGTGACAAGCGTCAACCGCATCCGCTGCGGCCCAAATCATCGACCGGCCCCACAGGTGCTGGTTCAATTGGAACACGGTGAAGCTGGACGAGAGATCTTCCAACTCACCCATTTGTTCTACCTAAAATTAAGCGTGGAACACTTGCAGAAAAAAACTTCCCCATCACAGTCCAACCGTTGTCAGATATTTCGACACTCGTCACTCCAATACCGCCTACCCCCCCGCTGAGTGAAATGCCCTGAAGGAAATATTTCCAAATACTACACCCATAGGAGAGAATACGGCCTAGGAACCTGCTCAAACTGTGCAGGCGCGCATCCTGCTAATTATAAAAAAATATCCAATGTGACCAAAACCCGCTTCCCCACGACGTCAACTAGAGGTAAGAGGTTCAACCGTCAACTCCCGATATTCCACCCCTCTCCTCTCCTACTCGGGGGCTGCTCAAGCAGATTCCTCTTCTCGTGTCATTTTACCCACAAACTAGATATTTATTATTTTTGCTCGCACCTGATTTTTTCGAAACGGATTGGGGATGCACTTTTATAATAATATAATGTATTTATGAGATTTTTTTTGGCAAAGTATGGCCATGGAGTTATCAGCCAATCTGCAGAAATGTAAAATATCTGTCTGATTTTTCCGATTTAAAAATCATATGTCCCAAGTGTTGTAAAGGACCGCAACACTGTGCGCAGCCGGTTTACGACTTGTAGAGAATTTATGGCTCGCAACCCGACCTGAGGGGAGTGGCCACTATTTCATCTATCGGATCAATCTCCCAGGCGAGCTCTAGTGATTTGCCGTGAATAAGTAATACGCGAGATCAGTTCAAGTATACTTCGCTTGTACCGCCGTCGGAATGGACGAAATTGTTTCGAGCCAATAAAGTTCCTCTGAATCATGAACATTTTATTACTCCGAGGATATGCAGCTAGGGGTTGGGCGTTTTCGTGAAAAAACAAGAAAATATATCGTCTATTTGTTGGGTGTTGAAATGCAATTTATTTTAGAAAACGAATAAACTACGACTTGGCACGTCTTGTAGGAAGAAGATGTTATATTTTCAGTCCCGTTTTATGTGTGCACGGAACATTTTCCGATATAAAAATGTCATAGCACTTACGGCGTACAAACATCTTCCTCCTTCGAAGATGTGCCTTTTCTCTTTTTCCTATACCCGAGTGAATAAATCTAGTTCACTTTTGAATACCTCGTCTCACAAAGCATCCGGCTTTTATATTTGCATAGAGGACACATTCTGCCTCTCTTCCTTTATATTTAAGTGGAGACATCGTTTCTAAAATATTTTCTTATGCGAAAAAATAAACCCTTTAATGAGTGTTTTCATAATCAGGAAATTTAAAAAAAGATCCACAATGGTATATCAAATTCTCATTGGAGTATAGCACGGTGCCTTGAAAAGTGTTCCCACAAACTCGCTTTTTAAAGAAACCTCGAAGAATTTTGTTCATGAGTGGAAACTGTTCGCTTTGTTGAATTGTTTTGTTGTATGCATTTTTATGAGGAATTCAGCACTGATTCAGATGATCGTTGTACAGTATTTATTTATTTATCTATAAAAATGTTTTAACCCCTCGAGTCCTGATAATAAATGATAATTTTTCTTAAATGTGAAGGGTAAACCTTTAAATGGCAATAAAAAGCTTGGGTTTCTCTTTCCAACACAGTTTAAATCATATACATTACTATAGTACAAAACAAGATAACATGTCTTTTATGAGTCCGTTTCGGGCCGGGAGAAATATCTCTCCAAAAGAATCGAGGGCTAAAATGAATACAATGACAATTGCAAATTGAGCTTGCGTGATTATCGATATTTTTAAAAGTTGTTGGTAAATTTAAATATTTTATCCAACAGTGTAATGTCGAAGTTTAGTTATAACTAGGTTTGGTTATAACGAGTTGCCAAGTCAAATTATCTCGAATGGGTAGCTATAGCGGGTGGCGGAGCGTCCTCCAGAATTAAAATTCAAGTACGAACACATGTTTTTGAAATATTCACCGATGTTTCCTCCGAAGCGAGCCGCAGCAAGGTACACGGTGCGGTTGGGCACATATTTGCTTGGAACTTTTGCGGTGAGAACGGACCTTTCCGGATACAAGCCGCTCACCGTCCCAGCAAGTGTAAAGTCCGATGGAAGTCGGCGGAGTGTGATTTACATTTCTCTCGCTGGGACTCGTCAATAGAAATGTTTGTCGTGGATTTTCACTTCTCTCTTCATCAAGAATTGAACAAGTTCTTAAATATGTATTAGGCTTGCTTCCGCTTCCTCTCAACACACAATCAACAGATATTACATATTTTAAGTAGTCAAAGGAACAGTATTCCAAGGAAAGTCAACTTGGAGACAATCTGGCCTTTTCTGCGAATCTGGCTAAGTTCGGAACATGTGTGGTAGACTTCAAGCGAAACATGAAATGCATTTTACCACTGAGTCAATACGAAAAGAACAATATAAATGTAATCAAATACTTCCACGGCAAACAATATTGTAGAGCTGTACAATGCACTTACACGCTCGAGCATTACGGTGAAGCAAAACGTTACCAGAATTCGTGGAGCAAACGAAAGCATCGCTTAACCAAATCGCGTACCCGCAATTCACTGCGGAATGCGGAACTAGTTGCGAAAAGTGTTTTGTCTATCAAATGTATTACAGAAACAAATGCATCGCTCGTTCAGGTTAGCTTCGCTGTTCTTCGAAATTGGACGCAAATTGTTTCAGCCGCTAAACGCCGGCGTCGAAATGGTGCTCCGAATGAGCCTTGAATAATGCCTTGAACCGCTTTAGCTTTTTTTATTAATGGACCATATTCCAAATATAAAAAAAAAAAAACAAAACACGACATGAAAGAAACAAGAGCTACAGGAAAAGAACACCACATACATAGTAGATGACTGAATGAAAAATGCCAAAAATATACACTTGAGTGTGTAAAAACATTGGTGTAAACAGAGTAATTCTTATTAATTTACGAAAATATTCATTTTTTGAGAGAATATTTAAGTCAAAACCTTAACAAGTCTATGATTTTAGACATTCTAAAAGATAATTTTCGTGGTTTAATTTGGTATTTCGTAAAGTCTGACAAAAATCGTTTGGACTGAAACCAAAAATTTCAAGGCCCTGGCTTGAGTTAATAAGTCTCGATATTCTGCAGAGTGAAGAATATCACCCATAATTAGTAGTGTGAATGTTGAATGAGGAAAAGCAATTTATTGTTTCTGAGTTTACGGCAAGGAATATTCAACTGGATGAGTTGCAACAAAGAAGGTGAGTCAATAACACAAATAATAATTATTTTGATAATGCAAATGAGATCAAAGTCTTAGTATGCTTTTATAATGAAGAAATGTTCACGGTTTGTCCAATTTAATCATAGGAGTAATCGCCTCTTTCTTGCCCCAATCTCCATGCTATTCCACATAAGAAGCGGCATTGTACAGATTCAATATGATGAATATGAACAGCACAGAAAGGAGACGGTGAACTAGTAAGCAATAAAGAGATTGTGGGGGTCTTTATATTATTAAAAAAAAATTATATGAATACTGCACAAGAGTCCCAACTGCTCCCAACCGTCTGGAGCCAGTGAGACTATGCCATTCCCAATTGGCTGAAGGTATTGGGGAGGGGAAGGAGAAATGGAAGAGGAAGGTGGAGAAATACCTGGTTATTCAGATCTGGTCACCATACACGGCTGAAAGCCATTTCAAGCAAAGTTTCAATTCTGAATGGTGATCTTTCACCAAGGCGATACTGAGAGTATCTTTCACTCAGGAACGTTGGCAAATATACTATATATTATTTTTAAATGAATTAATTATGAAACAGCACAAATTAATTAAATAAAATTTACTTGCGCACGCCGGGATTTGAACCCGCGACCTTCGGATTTGTAGTCGAGAGCCTTACCCCTCGACCATGGAGGCCGTCTTAATGTCACAGGCAATTCTATTGCCGAAGCCAAGAGGTTTAGCTGATTTTTTAGTGACATTATTTATGCGGTCACGAAAAGAAAGCTTAGCGAGACCAAGATCTTTAATTAATCTGACGGTAGACACTATTGAACTTAAAATCGAACCGGATCGGTTTATTAGCTTTATAAAATTAATTTACCGAAGGAAGCATCACTTTGTGGCTTGATATTATAATTTAAATTAAACATGTTTTTATTTTAAGCCACTTTATTTTATTTATAACAGACACAGTTCATATGTGTACATTCCTGAAGAAGGTTGAGTCCAACCGAAACCGGTCAAATGCAGAAATATATAAATAAAATAAAGTGGCTTAAAATAATAACATTTTTCATTTAAATTTATAAAATTATTAGCAATATTTAATTTTCGTGAACAAGAAGATACACCGGAAATATCGTTGATAAATATGTTAAAAAGAAGAGGAGCCAAGTGGGCACCTTGAGGTACTCCAGACGTTACTTAAATATCAATAGATTCAAAGTTATTTACTTTGACTCTGTTATCTATCACATAAAAGAGATTGTAAGAAAGATAATAAAGGGTTTCTAATACCGATAGCACGAAGTTTGGCAATAAGAAGCAAGTGATTAGAATTATCGAAGGGTTTAGAAAAGTGTAGAGAACAGCTGGCTGGGAGTTATCTTCCCGAGAGTTAACAATGGTATTGTAGCCGACGTGATCATCGATTGTTCATAATCATGATTCTTCCTAATTTTGCGACATTATGTTATCTTCGTAATTTATATTGTACCATTAGCTTATTATCTCGTGCCATTGTATCTTATGTAAGATTTTTAACATTTGTTTCATCTCATAGTGTTATCGACGTGATGGAACCACACGGAAATTTCCATAATAGATTGACTCCGCGGGAGCCCAGTACCGTGTGGCAGACTTTCCTATCACTTCGATAACACATCCGACTCCGCGACAGCACGATACCGTGTTGCGGGTTTTCGACAATGCAACTAACCCCGTGGCAGCACAGTACCGTGCACGGACCCCTTATTTACATGTCTGCCTCAGCAGCGCCCCTGGTGTAGAAAACTTGTATCACTTTGTAATGATATAAAAATGAACATTTCTGAAAATAAACCAGTCACACTCGGACGAGCAATCGTGACTCGTACCCAGTCACATCTTGTAACGAAAGAAAGTCTTTCATTTCTCCTGCCTCCCACCTGAAGGATTCCTGAACCTGCCTCAAGGATAGTCGGCCCCGTACCCCCAGAAGCATAGAAAGTGACTTGACCAGCACCCTACATGTTTACAGTCTTGTAACGACAATGGTCGCTTACAAGTGGTCCTCTCGAGCACGGATCGAGTCACATAGTGATCCCCGGACTACGGATCTAGTACCCAGCCGCTACCCAGGTGATTTAACAAGATGTCACCGGCCGTTACCCAGAAGTGTACGGCCACACAAGGCGCCCCACAACGCTTCACACAAGGCGCCCCACAAGGCGCAGAGTACCGGCTTCCAGCATCCCACGTCGCGATGCACGGCCAAACGACCCCTCTGCAGCCCTGTCAACCGCAGCCCACAAACGCGAACGCGACATTCCCGGGTCAAACTACAACGGATGACTCGGCGCGTCGAACCCAAAATTGGGCGAAGAACAGAGCGGACCCGCTCTCCCAGATTGCTGCATTAATGGTGGAAGCATTCCGCACATTACAAAATGGCGGAACACAGCGGCCGCAGCCGGAAATGTCCGGCCCAGCACGACCCGCAGCGCTCGACACGTCATACGCCGGCGGAGCTACATCGGACCTCGCTTCCCACGGCCACGAGCGAAATGACGATACCCGCCACTACGCTGTAGGGCCCGATCTTGCGCCCCCTGCCCCCGCAGCGCCCGGTGCATTACATGGCAGCCCAGCTGCTTACAACCTCACTCCCCGAGGGCTCGAACGGAATGACGCGAGTTACAATTCTGTAGCGCTCGGCGCTACAGTCTCTGGCCCCGCACCCCTCGGCCCGGCACGACCCACAGCACCCGACACGTCATACGCCGGCGGAGCTACATCGGACCTCGCTTCCCACGGCCACGAGCGAAATGACGCTAGCCGCCGCTACGCTGTAGGGCCCGGTCTTGCGCCCCCTGCCCCCGCAGCGCCCGGTGCATTACATGGCAGCCCAGCTGCTTACAACCTCACTCCCCGCGGGCTCGAACGGAATGACTATAGTTACAATTCTGTAGCGCTCGGCGCTACAGTCTCTGGCCCCGCACCCCTCGGCCCGGCACCCCTCGGCCCGGTTACCGCCGACCCAGCGACACACGTTCCCGAACAATCAAGTACGGCCGCCTGTTATGCTAGAGCACGAGCTGTTACGGCAGCGGCTCTAGCCACAAATACCGACACGACACGGAGCACAGTAGCCTCTGCGGATTCCAAGAAAGAAATAATCCGTCGGATGCGAGCAGAGTTGCAAGAAATAAGAAAACGAAACAGGCAGATCGAGCAACTGATCGCCGCGTCTGGGCTCCCTTTGCTGTTGAGCACTGACACAAACCCGGAAGTGCGCAGCCTTGCACCGCCCGATCCCGAAGTATCCGGCGCTGCACACGGCCCTGCTATAGGCGGGCCCCGTCACAACAACTGCTGCCCGGAGGTGCGCAGCCTCGCACCGCCCGATCCCGAAGTATTCGGCGCTGCACATGGCCCTGCTATAGGCGGGCCCCATCGACATGACAATGACTGCCGCCCTGAAGAATGCAGCATCGCATTGCCTGACCCCGAAGTGTCTGGCTCTGCTCACGGCCCTGCTATAGGCGAGCCCCATCTACTCGACAACGACGGCTGCCCTGAAGTGTGCAGCTGCGCATTGCCCGACCCCGAAGTGTCTGGCTCTGCTCACGGCCCTGCTATAGGCGGGCCCCATCTACACAACAATGACTGCTGCCCTGAAGGGTGCAGCTGCGCATTGCCCGACCCCGAAGTGTCTGGCTCTGCTCACGGCCCTGCTATA
>JAHDVE020003365.1:0-42576 GCA_022606495.2 Halesus radiatus | reverse complement strand
CTAGAATGCTATTTCAATCTCTTTTAGTCATAATCGTACAAGATTGGATCTTTGAAACAGTAAATTCGAAGAGGTTATTCTTACCCCAAGGGAAAACCCTCTCGAGGTAACCGTCAATTCTCTGCTTCAAAGCCCTCTGAGCTGTTGAAGTTTGTGTTCCTTTACGGGGCTTGTCAAACAAAAAGCTATCATCTGCATAACGATGAATTGGTGCACACGAAAAAGGTCATTGATGTGCAACAAAAACAAAGACGGAGACAGAACCGATCCCTGTGGGATGCCAGCATTTATTACATGTAAGGCTTCATTGAAGCCTGAGTAAATTTGGCTCCAAAAAATTGGGCGTCTTGTACAGGGCTAGCAGATTCTTCAATAGTGACCAATTGCTAATCCTGTACAAATTTCAAGTACGTCCAACAATTGAATTTAGGCGCTACCTCTGAGCTGAACACCAAAATACCTGATAAACATGCTTGATTCTGTGTAAAGGAGGGTAGTCCGTCTAATTGATAACCCGTTGTTAACAGACTGGTTGTCATCTCTGATGCACATACCCAATGTAGGTATGCTGAGTCTGTTCTTCGGGTATTTCAATGGAGCGTGCTCGAAGGAACTAGCAGCATAGATCCCAGTGCACCGGTGGACGTAAGGTAAACTTGACGGGCACGAGCGTAGCACTCATTTACAGTTTATGTCGGTTTATTGAGAATGGGTCGATTCTCTGACTTATTTTTATATATGTATATCCGCCCTCATTTAGAATGTTGCACACCGATATGGACACCTTTATACCAAGCCCATATTGAAAGAATCCAAAGCATTCAACGTAAATTCTTTAAGCGTATAAATTATTAATTTAATTTACACTTTGCAAATAATACCGAATCCTTAAAATTCCATAACTTTATCACGCTTCAAACACGACGCTTAATCAAATCTTGTTATTTACAATTATGAATAATAGCCTGGACTCGCCAGAGCTCATCAACTTTATAAACGTTCACATACCATCAAGACCAACCCGACAAACCGATTTTTTTTATTTGCACGCCAGCTGGACCTCAGGATGAATTCTCCAATTCCCCGTATTTGTGCACAATATAACGCACAATTTCACAATATCGACATTCTTCACAATATCCTTTCAAAATATCAAACGAAAGTAATATGTACGATTACAATTGATGCACGAATATAAAATGTATCTATAGTATCTCCTGTCCCTATCCTATCTTCCTCTTTCTCTCCCCCCTTCCTTCTTATTTTTTTTTTCTTTATCTTGTTAGCTTCTTAAAAAACATCTGTATTTAACCACTGTTAGCACAAGAAACTTTGTTGGCCTACCTTTTGTTAAACTTCCTTTGTATATATATTTATATTAAAATCCGACCTCTTCAAGACCCTCTATAATAAATCCCTTCCTACAGCCCCTACCCTGACCCGCCTCACAATGTTGCCCAGCCGGGTGGTGAAATTGTTCCCCTGTCTTTACGCCATACAAACGGGCGCTCTTGAGAGGTGTAACATAAAAAAAATAATTTATAAGTTGAAACCGTCAGCAACCGTCTTAATCAACCTCTCCCTCAAAATATCGGCCATCCACGTGCACAAGGACGCAGGAAGATGGTTTCACAGCATGTCAGTGGAAAGTTTGTTCTATTGGTACTAGTGTTTTGTTGTTTGTGTTGCAGGCGACACGGAGGAGGGTTGCCTGGTGGGCGGTTATTGCCCCGCCCAGTGCAAGTGTGCCGGCACCGTGGTGCGGTGCGCCCGCGCACAGCTCGACGCCATCCCCGAGAATATACCCGCCGAAACCACCGAACTGTGAGTATTACCTCGCTTCCAAATATATATAACCTAACCTAATCCAACCTGACCAAAACCTATCTCCTTATACCAATTTTGAACCAAATTGAATACAATCGAATCACAAATCAGATAACCATATAGAATGTGTACTACAATATGAAGTCTTCAATAGTTCTCTTTCAATATTATAGATGGCAGCACTTTCATTTGTGGCTAGCATGTGAAAATCCGTTTTAAAAATTGACCAATACATACAAATTTTCGTTATTCTTTCTACCATATGTCGAAGGTTGGTAATCATCATGCCATTCCTCCATAGGAGTAAGCACCGCCACACATCTCTATCTTAGCATACACTCTTTGCTTCATTCGTATTCATATTCTCTTCTGTTATTCTGATTGACATAACCTAACTCAAGTATTTAATTCACTTGATCGTGTCACATCTTGCTCGGGCGTCCCTGACTTCTTCTACCATACACTTATAATTTTTATTTTTTTATTTTTCAGTTACCTCGAGTCGAATAACATCTCTTCGATCGACCCCGACCTGATATCTCACCTCTCCGGCCTGACTCGTCTTGATCTCTCCAACAACCTGATCGGCGTTCTTGCCAACGGCACGTTTGCGGGCCTGTCGCGGTTGTCAACGCTTATCGTGAGCTACAACAAGCTGCGTTGCGTACAAGCGCGCGCGCTATCGGGGCTGCCCGCTCTCAGAGTGCTGAGCCTACATGGAAATCAACTGAGCACGCTGCCGGAGAGGCTGTTTGAGGGACTGCATTCTATTACGCACATGTAAGTGTCAATTATATTCTCTCAATCAAAACCCGCTTTTAATAAAAGCTGAAGATACTCTAAACAGAATCAAAACATGGCTAGACTATCACTCACTCACACTTAATGCTAGTAAAACCAAATCACTTTTAAAATAAACAATACTAAAAATTCAGATACAAACCTTAACTTGAAAATTCATAGCTTACCACATTTAAATGGTCAATTTAATTGTCTATCATTGGAAAATGTAACCACATAATGTATGTAGGCGTAAAAATTGATCACAATTTAAAGTGGGCCGACCACATTATTCATCACTTTCGGGGTGATCACACTTTCGGGGTGATTTTCCCACTAAAACGGTGCTATAGAAGTAATTTAATCATTAATATTATTATTATTGACTTGTCTCTGGCCTAGCAGGTCTTATGTACTTTGGCAATATCCGTTTAATTTCAAATCGGTATGGATCCTACTTCGTGGTATTTCCTATCCAACACATAACGGTGCGTGCGGGTATAGCCAATCCTGATCATAATGATCATGATGGTTTTGCGGTTGCGAATTGTATGTGAAAGAATTTGTGAGTGATTACGGCATAGGATTGAGCAACAATAATAGATGAAATTGGCAAATGAAGGGATTCGCCGATTTCACTAATCACTGTAGATAATTCACTCACTGGTATAGGTTGGATCGCGAGTTGCGGTGATACAGGTGACTAGTTGCGGCAGCGGTTGGATTAGGACTCACGACGGAAGGTCAAACAAGGGGGCAAGGGAGATTCACATAATTGTACGCATTATTTAGAAGTACGTGACTGATGAACTCACGTGAACACATGGTAACAATGTTATTTAATATGTTCCAGCGCACTTGGCTCCAATCCCTTGTACTGCGACTGCTCCCTGAAGTGGCTGGCCGACTGGGTGAAGGTGGACTACGTGGAGCCTGGCATAGCCCGCTGCGCCGACCCCTTCTACATGAAGGACAAGTTGCTGCTCAGCACTCCTGCAGCCGCCTTTCAGTGCAAGGGTATGAACCTTCTCTTAATTAACATTTTACTGCTTTAAAATTTCAGTTGTAAAAATGATCACAATTTATTATTCCATTAGGTTGTATTCGGTCAGAGGAACCGTTAATCCAAAGGTGCTGATATTAGCACAATTCAAACAAATGATATGAAGATTATTAGTATGAACATGTAATGCAATGATAGGGCTCCCATGATAAAACAGGGAATTTAGTGCTAACGGCGACATCTATCGATTTTATCACTAATTTAATTATATTGTTAGTGAGCAACATTTCAGGATTAAGTTCTGAACCTCTTCATAACATATACACGTGCTGATAGTCGATTTGTGACGATGTCAGATGTGATCGTTTGTGAAACAACTGGCCCTTATGACGTGTAACATATATGTCCCTTTGATGGATTCCCCTATCTTAACAAACGGATTGCAGTCTTTGAAGTATATTCCTGAGGAATAGCATCATTGATCCCTTCGGCAGTGTTGCGCAGTCGGGAGATATGCCAAACGTGCTCCACGTTTGGATATGGAGAATGGGTCCATTCTACGATTTATTCTTGTGTTTAACAGCATGTGTTCAAAAGCACGTGTCCACCCGGATACCACGGCGAAACATACGGCCAGCCGTGCGCCAATCTGGCCACGTGCATGCTGTCGAATGATTTGCAAACCTCTGTGTGTCCTCCCTTCTACCACACGAGTCAGGACTCAGGTTCACTTCTTCCTTTTCTCAAAGAGACCCTCCACACAGCATCGCGAAAGATGACACTGAATTTAACCGCACTACCCATACGAACGTACGTTATACGGCCGTTATATTTTCGCCCGAACGCAACAAGCCGTATCCCGTACGTTCAGGCACAAAAAAACTATACCCGAAACCCATAAAACATTTGTATACGTCAAGTTTGTTCCTGCGTCATCTCGTTTAGTATTTCAAGGTCAGCCAAAGCTAATGGATGTGTTCGGGTATTTTCGTCTCTCCCGTATAAGTTGATATATTGTAAACATATATTGTTATTGCGAAATCTAATGAAAAAAAAACTGATGTTTTTTTACCTGCTTTTTGAATAATAAGCGAAAGGACGGGCGGTTAATATAAATAAAAAGTAAATATCAAAACAATAACACCCACATTACAAATCAAACAGACGTTCGTGTTTGCGGATCACCATTTCATCATTTCTAGTGAGTCCAAAGATTTAGTTGCAAAATAATTAATAATTCTTATCATTCCGATAATTCCAGGACCAGTGCCGGAAGCCGTGGCCACCAAATGTGACGCCTGCCGCTCGTCGCCTTGCCAGCATGGCGGTCAGTGTTCGGCCGGACGTGCCGGCGGTTTTCGCTGCACGTGTCCGCCCGGATATCACGGCGAAACGTGCGCGAGGCCCATAGACGCGTGCTACGGCCAGCCGTGCGCCAATCAGGCAACGTGCATGCTGTTGGAGGAGGGCAGATTCAGGTAACTCAAACAACCAACTCCTAACCTAACTTAACTCCTAAACCTAAGCTGAGCTTATTTAACCTAGTCTAACCTAATGTAACGTAACCCCTCAACCTTAGCTAACCTAACATTGTCTATTTACTCACTGATGCTAAAATATTTTATGAATAGTCAGAAGAGCTAGGCATCCATAATAGGTCATCAACTGTCGCCTCGAATCCGGAGAAGCTCATGGTCACTGGAAAAGTGCAAAGTGGAAGGCAGGAGAAGCAGAGGAAGGTCACCAATGGGTTGGAGCAAATACCATAAATATATATAATACCCGTAGCTTCTGACATTTCCCTTACATTGAGATGGCAACCTGCTACACTAGCGCCCCAAGCGGTGGGCGTTGGTAGAAATCGTTTTGTCCATACATTTTTATAGATTTTCTGTGAAATATGCCATTCTTAATAAATTTTAGAAATCGAAAATTCATTAAATAAATATTAGGTAACCTGTGTGACTTTACTGCTTTTTTTGATCATAAATGAAAAAAATATTAAAAATAATTTCTTCAAAAGTTTGGTATTCACTTTGTGGCGTCATTATTAATAAATGATTTAAAGATTATTTTGTAAACACCACTTTCTTATTATATACATATCAACATGTTTCGAAAGCAAAGCTTTCCTCATCAGAACAAACAGAATACTAAAAAATAATATCAAGTATAGACAGATAAAAGATAGACATAGAACAACAAATGAATTTGTTATTCAATGTTTTATAATAATTTTTTATTAAAATTTTTGATTTATTTGCTTACCAACTTTAAACACTTTTTGTTTACGTTTATAATTTGTCTATTCTTACATTACTGTGTTCCATGTTTACCTTTGTCTATACTTAACATTATTATATTTTTATATTCTGTATGTCCTGATGAGGAAAGAATCACTTTCGATACATGTTGAAATGTGTATATTTTAAATAAGTGGTGTTTACAAAGTAATTTTTAATTCATTTATAAATATTTAAGAAGCTATTAGGTTTTTACAAACAGCTATAACCCTCGCCGCTCGACACTCACACCCAGTCCGGTGGTTTAGAAAGGAATTAAAATACTTATTTAATAAATTATGAGAAATTTTCTTTAATATCTTAATTTTGGAATAATTTTTAAACATGCTTTAATGAGGACAATTAAATATAATAATCATTGAAGAAGATAATATTAACACATCCCAAATGAACCACGAAACCGAAAAACCAACAGAAATTAAAAAGTGGGTAGAGGTCCTGGGTTCGAGTCCTGTCGGCGACATTTATCTTTTCTCGGAAGGTTTTTTCAATTTGGATGAGTGTTTCAGGCTAAAAAAAGAAAGAAAAGATTTCAGTCGCATCTCACAGGACTGGGACTTTCAGGACCTCTACCCATCCGGGGTAACCGCTTAACCAACTTAGCTAATGAGACCAGTTCAATTTACGCCATTTACACTGATATCATACTTCATGTTCAAGATTTGTTAATATTATCCTCCATTTTTATAAATCCCATATTATTGGCTGCTATCCTTATGATGATTGCAAAGTTTTTTCGGTTTCGTGGTTCATTTGGGATGTGTTAATATTATCTTCTCCAATGATTAAATATTACAATGAGGTTTACAAACTTCAATAAGTTATACAAAATAAATTGAATTAAATATATATCTATTAATAAATATTTTATTCCTTTTCTAAACCACCAGATCGAGCGTCAAGGCTTAGAACTATTAGTTCAAACCTAATTACCTCTTTAATATGTTTCATTTATGAGCAAAAAAGCAGTAAAGTCTAATATTTTTTTATGAATTTTCGATTTTTATAATTTTTTTAGAATATATTTCACAGAAAATCTATTAAAATGTAAAAAAACAATTTTCTCCAACTCGCCCCGCCAGGGGCGCTAGTGTATCATATTGTCATAAAATGTTAGGAGCTGTGTGCATTGACATTCACATACAGTATTTAGTTAAGGTGGTCAAGTATACCAGGCATCCAGAACGTCGGTGTCCGCGGCTCTCCGCGCAACGCAGGACCACGAGGAATGAAGGAACCTTGTACACCAGGGAAATTGGAGTGGGGATCACGATCCTCAGCAAGGAGACAACGATTCAAGGAGAAAAATTAATAATTGATTTATGTTTCCAGTTGCCAGTGTGTGCCCGGTTTCACGGGAATGCGTTGCGAGACCAACATCGACGACTGCGTGGTACACACGTGTCTGAACAACGCCACCTGCGTGGACCAGCTCAACAACTACACCTGCCAGTGCCAGCCGGGGTATACGGGTGAGAATAAGAGAAGGGCATTTAAAAAACTGAGTAAATCAGAAAGTGTATTTTGCTTTAACATTACGTCATTTTTTTTTTTTTAATTAAATGTAAATCAAATTTAATAATGTTATCATTAAGTTCTGCAAGTATTTTAATATTGTGACAGCTGTTTCGGCTTTCAAGGCCATTTTCAAACTGCGGTTAATCCACACTGTGACGACTTATTCATCTGATTTTATTCACTCCCACCTCATTCTAATTTGGACGGGTTTTTGAATATAATGATTTATTATCTGTAAAACCGATTTACCTAGAAAATAATTAAAATTTTCTATTCTGTGAGGTTTTTACATTTATAATGTGTTTCCCTGTATTTAACTGAAAATGTTTTCTTAATTGATTATAATTACATTATTTAATTTGATTTCCATCAAATTTAAAAAAAAAATTCAATGGAGTTCTACGAATTAAACACAAAAACAATGAATTACTTATGTTATTCTACAACACTGTATAAATAATTTCTAGAAGTGTGATCTATATCTATGTCTGTTGAATTTTCTAGGAGATAAGTGCGCAGAGAAGATTGTGTTTTGCCCACTGGGAGCGAATCCCTGCGGAGTTCGTGGAACGTGCGTGGATCACTCCACACACTACACGTGTGACTGTCTGGCCGGATACTCTGGGGTTAATTGCTCTGTTAACATTGATGACTGTGCCACCCACATGTGCCAGGTACTTGATCATAAATTCACCTTATTTCTATGTCTCTCGGTTCCTTTAATTATTGGTCCATCGAAGCCAGAGTCAAGTTAGTTTCTCAGAAGCTGGGCATACTGTACGGGGCCCGCAGATACTTAAATAGTACACAACTGCTGACCCTGTACAGAGAGCAAGTGAGTCCCACTTTTGAATTTGGCAGCCGCTTCTAGTCTGGAGCATCTAAATACAGATTCCCGTATCTTAACAAACGGATTGCAATCTTTGGAGCACAGGCGACAGGCTCTGAGGAACTAGTGTCATTGATCTCTTTGGCACCGGTGCATAGTCGGGAAACATGCCAAACGCACGCCCAACATCTCTACACGGTTGATGAAAACAGGTTGTTTCTACGACTCATTATTGAGTTAAATAGCTCGGCTGTGGAATAATTTACCGGCCTTTGTGTTTCCTCCCTCTAACAACATGAGTCTCTTCAAGATTTAGGTTCTCTTCTTACTTTCCGTTAAAGATAAAAAAGGTATGGGATTTAGTATTTGAAGATGTGATGTATATTTTTTCACATGTAATAAACCATTATTGATACCTCTTCTCTTCCAGAATGGCGGCACGTGTGTGGATGGTGTGAACGACTACGCGTGCCGCTGCCCCGCAGACCATGCGGGCCGCTATTGCGAACTGGGCCCGGCGCTGTACCCGGCAGCCTCTCCCTGCGCACACCACGAGTGCGTACACGGCGTGTGCTACACTCCCGTACAGCATGACGCCAACGCGGCGCCCAGTGATTATCTCTGCAAGTGCGCTCCTGGCTATAGCGGTGAGTTGTACATATATTTTTATAGTAATATCTCCCAGAGAAATGACTTTTTTATGTGACTACCTACCGCGTAACTGCTCCCAACCTTCTGGAACCAGTAGGACTATAGCATCCCCAATTGGAAATAGTTGTGAAGCTGAAAGGAAGAATATGGGAAAGAGGAAGGTTGGGAAGTACCTGACTATTCAGATATGATCACTAAACTAGGTTAAAGCCATCTCATCCAAAGTTTCAACTCAGAATGCTGGTCTTTCCCCGGGGCGATACTGAGAGTATATTTTACTCTATTGTAGTCTGACAAAAGAATTCAGGGGGTGGTGAATTTATTATTATTTTTTAAATCTATCTTCATATATAAAGAAGAGTGTTCCTGCCGGTGTTTGTTTATTTGTTTGTTTTGTATACAAATCTACAGTTTTATTCCGAGCTTGATGGCTCGAAAATTATTTTGACTAGATGTTTCATATTTTCACCACCAAGATGATTCAAATGAAAATTTAAATAGCACTGTGTTCTGAGAATTTAAAATTATTATTTTTTATATGAATACCCCACAAGAGTCCGAACTGCTCCCAATCGTCTGGAGCCAGTGAGACTATGGCATCCCCAATTGAGGAATGTTGTGAGGCTGAAGGTATTGAGGAGGGGAAGGAGAAGGGGAAGAGGAAGGTGGGAAATACCTGGCTATTCAGATCTGGTCACCAAACACGGCTTAAAGCCATTTCAAGCAACGTTTCAATTCTGAATGTAGTATCTCCACTCTGGAACGTGCTCAAATATGTGCTGTTTCACAATTAATTCATTTAAAAATAATATATGGTATATTTGCGCACATTCCAGAGTGGAAGATACTCTCAGTATCGCCCTGGTGAAAGACCATCATTCAGAATTGAAACGTTGCTTGAAATGGCTTTTAGCCATGTTTGTTGACCAGATCTGAATAGTCAGGTATTTCCCCACCTTCCTCTTCCCCTTCTCCCTCCTCTCCCCAATACCTTCAGCCTCACAACATTCCCCAATTGGGGATACCATAGTCTCACTGGCTCCAGACGGTTGGGATCAGTTGGGACTCTTGTGCGGTATTCATATAAAAAAATAAAAAAAAATTAATTAAATAAAATTTACTTGCGCACGACGGGATTTGAACCCGCGACCTTCGGATTCGTAGTCGAGAGCCTTACCCCTCGACCATGGAGGCCA
The DNA here is from genome assembly GCA_022606495.2 of Halesus radiatus. Taxonomy (NCBI): domain Eukaryota; kingdom Metazoa; phylum Arthropoda; class Insecta; order Trichoptera; family Limnephilidae; genus Halesus; species Halesus radiatus. The sequence continues at coordinate 32,469 of JAHDVE020003365.1, read as the reverse complement.
TAGATAATGTAGAAGAAACGCATTGTTTTTGCTAATATCATGGTATTCTTTTTATCCCTTCTACATTTTAATGCATTATAATTTGTTGTAAAATCAGCAAACTACACGCCCACAAAACACTTCTATCGTTTTACTCTTCAGTGGCCTGTACCACTGTAAAACCTGAGAAAGTAAGTTATAAAGTAAAATTTTCAGGTAAACTGTGTGAATACCTCACATCCCTAACGCTCCTTCACAACAACTCCTACGTGGAACTGGAGCCCCTGAGGACCAGGCCCGAGGGCAACGTAACCCTCGTGTTCAGCAGCAACCAGCAGGATGGGGTGCTGCTCTACTTCGGCCAGCACGAGCATCTGGCCGTGGAACTGTTCAACGGGCGCATCAGGGTCAGCTATGATGTGGGGAACCATCCCGTGTCCACCATGTACAGGTAATACGCCTTTTATTTGATTGTGCAAGATTAAAAAACGACACTTAGATGGTTCAGGCATGTAGAGCGAATGAACGAAGAAAGGAGTGTAAGGAGAACATATGACGCGAATGTGAATGGAAGAAGAAGCCGGGGATGTCCGAGGAAGACATGGCACGATAAAGTGAATCAAATACTTGAGTCGGGCCGTGTCAGAAGTCGGAATAACAGAAGAGAATGTTTGAGACGTTTTATGAATGTGAATGAAGCAAGAAATGTATTCCTAGATCAAGTTGTTTGACGGTCCGTCCTCTCTACCTACCCCTGTAGAGAAACTGCATGATGATTAGTTAGTTACAGAGTCAGTGAGACTATGGCATCCCTACTATTAACATTCCTTATAAACATCATTCAGGAGACGTAGTAGCTGTTGCCTGCAGAAGTCAGGACACAGAGGAGCCGTTACTTGAATTGATCCGTTCGAAACGTAACTATATATGATTCATAGCACGCAAACATTCAAAATTATTATATATTTATAATGTGACAGAGTACATGTGTCAAGCATGGTGAATGTTACGTCCAAAAGGGGCATGCTGAATTACCAATATTAAGCCGTGTGATGGATCTGTTCCGGAGATCCTTAGGAATGCGACAACCGTAACTTACATTCAGTTTACAATTAGCCAGTGGCGTGCAGTCCATAAAAACTGAAAAGCTGTGCCTACCCCAAGAAAAAGAATACAATATTAAAAAAATCAAATTATATACAAATAGGTAAGGAGCTTAAATGCTGATTTATTCAGTTGGCCACAACAATTAGCAAGAGATGATAATTATATACTGGCCATCTTTAAATAAAGGGTGCTTTTTTAGAGGTATTCAAATTCATCACAAGGGTGTTTTCGGCCCATCACCGAACCTACGACGTGCATAATGGTCACGCGGTTCCAACTCTTGCACAAGTTGGATCTTGTAAGCTTTTAAACCAAGATCTTTCCGCAGAATCTTCCTCAAAGTGGATAGGCACAGCTCCAATTGCTGTGCACGATGGCGAATTAACACTACGCTCCACAGCAGCAATAACTTCTTCTGTGCGCATTGTTTGTCGTCTTTGTGGATCCACATGGTGCGAAAACGATCCATGGTCTTCCGAATAACTTGCTCGGATGGACGATTATGTCCACTGTAAAATGGCGTTGTGCACAATATAAGTTTGGCGAACCGAACCATGATTTTCAAATCAACTGTCAAATGTTAAATTGACAGTCTGTAGAAACAATGTTGCCAGTTTAAAAACCAAACCTCTAAAAAAAAAAACACCTAATATTTAATGCACAGTTTTTAACCAATCTTACGTACCGTCGGTTATAGAGCAATGCACGCCACTGCACTTGGCATATAACTCTATTCACATTTTTAATACTCTTTTTAATTCTAGTCACGTTAATAACAATCACACACTTTTATTTTGCTGAGCCTATTCATTCATTTTTGAGCCCATTCACAACATGAGCCATTCAGTTTTGAGCCCTGTTGCTTAATGCCATGAGGCATAGTTTTTTCACAATTTGGGAAGGGGGAAGTGGAAGATTTTCCCTTTATAATAATAATAATAATAATAATAAATGTTTATTGGGGTATGTGGGGAGGTTAGTGCAGTCCCACACATTCCATATAAAATATACATGCAATAGTTATAAAAAATATACAAAATATGTACAAGAGTTTAAAAAAAAAAAAAGTTAAATAATTATAAGACAGTATAAGGTGATAAATCACACATAAAACAAAAATAAAATAAAAAAATAAAAAAATAAGAATTTAACTAAATAAGATTAAAATAACTCCTTTAGGGTGCTGCGGCATTTATATTGTGAGGGGCCAATATATTTGTCCAGTATGCGTCGATGCTGGAGGCTGGACTGAGGCGGGCTTCCATGATGAGGATATTCCTGGAGTTGTTTATTCTTTCCCTCATTCCAGCCACCCTGGATCTTATAAGGGCTGCAAAACCGGAAACTCGCCCTCCGTGAACATACTGGAGGCGCTGCAGTATCTGGGGAGGCCAAACATTATGCGGAAGGCGTTATTATACTGTACACGAAGTCTTTCCATACTACTCTTTTTGTAGTTTGGCCAGAGTTCGCAGGTGTACAACGTTGCGCAGAAGGCAAGGAATAGAGTCCTTTTCACAGCGGTACTACAAAGGCGAAATCTTCTACTGAGCATATTCGATTTTACGCTGAGAGCTCGTCTTTGCCTATCAATGTCATCATCATCCATCAGAGTACTGGTGATTATGTGTCCTAGGTATTTGGTTTCTTCAGTCACCTTCAGGATCACACCGTTCAGGGTAGCTTATAAAATCAACCTACAATGAATTAGAGTAGTTATTTTGTTTTTCAAAGTAAATATTTTTATGTTCCTAAAAAAAACAGCAGAATGTCGAATGTCAAAAGTCTAAATTGTCAAATGTCAAAACTGCGCTATGACTGTAATAATTTTACGTTTTATATTTTTTCCTAGTTTCGAGATGGTAGCAGACGGCGCTTACCACAAGGCTGAGCTGTTGGCGGTGAAGAAGAACTTCACCCTGCGTGTGGACGGGGGCCCCGCACGCTCCATAGTCAACGAGGGCCCGAAGGAGTTCCTGCGCTTGAGCACCCCCTTGTACCTGGGCGGGCTGCCGGAGGGGCCTGGAAGGGAGGCCTACACCAAGTGGCACCTAAGGAACCTTACTAGCTTCAGAGGTAATATATTATTCTTTGTAATAGTGGTGGGCGAAGCGGCTCGGTTTAGTGAGCCGGATCACTAAATCAGCTCTCTGTAAAGAAAATCCACGTGAAAACTGGACGAAAAAAGTATCGTATAAGAGCGTCTTAAGGACGTCTTTAGGAGGGACATGGGAGCGAGGGACAGGGCATGGTGCGGGGGGACGCGAACCGTCATTCAATCGAGCCGGATCACCGAACCGGTACACTACAAAGAGCTGATTTAGTAATTCGGCTCATTAAACCGAGCCGCTTCACCCACCACTACTTTGTAATATACACCAAATTTAACCAATCGTCCATTAACTAACAAACCTTCACACTGTCTCTTCGCAGGGGTTGGCAGAGAGGATTGATCACCACATAACTCTGTCTTGGCACACACTCATTGGCTCATTCACATTCATATATCATCTCATACACACTCTTCTGTTATTCTGACTCTTGACATCATGACTCAAGTATTTTATTCACTTGTTCCTAACCTAGCCTAAAACCTTGCTTTCCAACTAAAAAAAAAAATGGGTTTGAAGTAACTTAAATTTACTATTGTTTTTATTAATTTCAAATAAATGTTATTCAAATGGTAAATGAATATTACTACTATTTTTTTAAAATTGAATTAAATTGCATTTTAATTCAATGTTTGTTTGTTCTCCAGGCTGTTTCAAGGAAGTGTGGATAAACCACAAGCCCGTGGATTTCACCAACGCAGCGAGGCAAGTTCGCATCAATCCTGGCTGCGCGCTGCTCGAGGAAGCAGAGGCAGAGCCCACTGCCGACATGATGGGGGACATCCGGGGTACCCAGGAGGCCTGCACGCCCAACCCCTGCAAGAGGGGCGGCAAGTGTGTCCAAGAGGGAGACTCCAAGAGCGACTACTCGTGCAGGTGCAAGCCGGGGACCAGGGGTCTACACTGCGAGATGCTGGCTTCCATCGGTAAGTCAATAATACTTCCTAAGGTTAAGAGGAACGGCTGCACGGCCTGTTTCATATAAAACTTAATTTGGGATTTGACGCCAAAATACTCCTACTTAAATCAAAAGATCTTTTTTTATAAAAAGTATAGTATATATCTAGTACGGATTAGAAGTATTTTATTTATTTTTGTTTTACTTTATGAAATATTGGAATTGGAAAGGAACTGATTTTTCGCGATTTTAGAGGAAACTTTAACAATTATTTGGGGGATAAAAGTGATCTAAAAAAAAAAAATTACAAAGTTAATAGGAAACATAGTTAGTAACTTTGACTCCTCCCACCGCCCACCCCCCTTCAAATCACCACTCCCTCTACCCTCACCTAATGGTGACTAATTTTGTTTCTGTACTTGTTTAATTTAAGTTAGTTTTAAGAACGCTCGTCAATGGCACGGTTGTGTCGAAACCGGTAGCGAATTTAATAAATCAAAAATAGCAAAAGTACATAATATAAAAAACTTACAAACAAAATGTCTAGAAATTGCTATATAGTGAATGCCGAAAAAATACAAGAAAGAGAGAGAAGGCGTCTAGTCGGGCAGGCAGTCGAATGCTAACTCACTCGGTTTGGTTTTCGCAGGCTATTTAAGGCGGTCTGCCACGTGCAGACCCCCCGTGCCCTGCGCATATTCGACAAGTCCCTCTCCCCGCACCGCCGTATTGCTGACGTTTTTATTTAAGTCATTATTTCCCTGAGCGGTCGATGAGAACACGCTTCTCACAAACCGCCCAGAATACATCAACAAAGGTGGCTAGGCATATCCCGCCAACGACAAAATATATTCACAAAGGCAACCGAAGTCGAAATCGTTTGTGAACAGCAAAACAATATTAATTAACGATCTGACTCCCTTACAAATTAGTCATAATATTAATCAATACATAATAAATATGAAGGCGAAAATGGCCGGGTCAAACATTCTGGGTGAGGCAATGACGTCTGATACAAATATTTTAACGGTGCTGGTTGCTGAACACAAAAGTTTCAAGTTTAAAGTTTTAGACTTATGGAATTCAATACTACTGTGAAACATACTGTTAGCACCCCCATCTTGGCATCCCTGTCATTTGCGTTCAATAGATGCAGATATTGGTGAAACCAAGAAGACGGTCAATGAAAAATTGACTGAATTGGTCAGAGAATATAAGTTTAAAATAATAATAATTACGGGAATTGGCGTATAAATCCTCAAACATATTGTTATGAATACTTACGCTCAGTTCAGTTGACAGCTGTACTCCCATCTGTGCTGCACAGTGTAATGTGAACACTCACGTCTGTGCCGTATCTGCCACGTTAGGTGTCTGACACGCACGGTGCCGGTACATATGAATAGATCTTTAACTGTATTTTTAATTCTTGCAAGAGGAGGAACAAGTCTCAGTGTAACCCAAGTTTTGTAAGAGAGGCAACGAATTCAGTGTTTCCTAACTTTTGGAAAGGAGAGAATGAATCCTTAGTCTTTCTTGCAAGAGGCGAAAATGTCTGTAGAGGATCTATTCTGACTATTATTAAATGTGTATGTGTGCCGCAGGTGGATCCACCATTCTGGGAGGACCCAAGTCTAACGGGCCTAAGACAAGGCAGCAAGTCAGTGTGGACTCTAGTACTGGACTCACTCATGGTGAGTTGCATTGATTTTTTTAACCATTATCTCCAAATTCTCTATTCTACAGCCGTGTTAGATGACTAGATCAGAATAGCTGATGATTATCCAGATGTTGAAAATAATTTTTTTTAAATTTGAGTATTAAGAAAAACGTGTCTTTTGAACTTTTAAAAATAGTTTTAAGCACTGGTTTGGAACCTCCGGCCCACGAGACCAATTGGTCCCGTCCAAAAATGTTGTCCAAATGGACAAAATATTGTCCAAACAATATTGTCAAATGCTGATATCCAAATATATCCATACATATTTTCTAAATGGATTACCGCAATCATTATGAAAAAGAAAAAAAAAAATTATATTTGAAGTCGGAACCTTAGAATGGATTCATTCCGGAATCCACTGGAGAAAAAAAATTCTTTTCCAGTTACAATTATTCATACAAGAACTAAGGTAACAAGAAATTGTTGCCCCTCTAGCGCAGCTATTGAAATCGTCCTCTGTTGAATTGCTGCGTCAGCATCAGCCAGCTGGATATCAGCATGTCAGAACTATTGGCTTATTGAATTCTGTACAGCGTCATCATATAAGTATGGCAGTGCAGCATGTGTAACGGTTCTATTTTATTGAATACCTCATGTCTATTAAAAAATTGTTATTTTAAATCGTTTTCCTTTTCAGTAGGACTGTCTCCTCCTGGACCGTCAACTGCGCCTGGTGGCTCCTGTCGCAAGGAGGCTCTGCGCGAGCACTTGGCGGATGGGGAGTGTCGCTCGCGGCGGCCATTGCGCACGGCGCGCTGCAAGGGGGGCTGCCCGCGTGGCTGCTGCTCCCCGCGCAACACCAAGCGGAGGAAGGTACAATACACACATTTCCAGTTTACATATTCCTCCTACTACCATCAATGTATTGCAAAAATGTTTCTTGTGCAATGTTGGAGGGCTTAGCTAGCAGAGGATTGAACCCATGCCGCCTGACTGAGAATCCTTATCTTATGTTTTATATTTGTTTTTCCCAGGTCCGACTGTTTTGCCCCAACGGCTCGCGCCGCACTAAGGAGGTGGAGGTGGTTCGCAAGTGCGCCTGCAGCCGTCGGTGCCCAAAGCCCGGCCCCAACTGACTGCCCGGCGCGGCCACGCCCTCCCCCGACCGTTCTGACCACCCCTTTAGCCATAAGTCACACCCTAGCCGTAAGTCACCCCCTAGTCGTAAGTCACTCCCTAGCAATAAGCTACTCCCTAGCGTTAAGAAAACCCCAAGCCCCAAACAGCTACCTAGTAATAAGAGATCGGGCCTTGGCCGCTTGAGAACAAACCCTAGTAATAAGCGAACGCAGCTTCGCGGTCATAAAACCAACGTTAGAGATAATACGGCAGCAAATCCTAGGTTAAGCAATAAACGTAAGAAGAATCGTAGAATTAAGAACGAAAATCTTGACACTGTGGAAACACAAATGAATCTGCCTAAAGGTCACTCAAGTGCTGCGTCAGATAGTTTTGACGCAAAATTTGGAAAGGTTGATAGTCAAAACCCCAAAATTGATACTCTTTATGAAGACGATCACGATTTCCTTGAGTATGATTATGAAAGTCATAAAAACAGCCGTAACTTCGGTGGTTTTGAAGGATTTGATGATGATTTTGATGATAAAAATGCCAAAGCTGACAGCTTTTATGATGAAGATGCTTTTTATGATTATGAAAGAGTCAGTGATAACAGACGTAATTATGGTGAAGTAAATCGTAAGATCGATGATTTTGGGAGTGATTTTGATGGTGTCGGAAGCTATTCGAAGCAAGGAGAAGATCAAAGCAACAGTTACGTAAGCAGTCATCTGATTGGTGATTATGTAACGCAGAATATTGGTCGTAATGAAGATGAAATCATTATTGGGATTTCAAGCAACCAAAAGGATATCATAGACAATTATGACAACAAAAATATACATAAAGCTAGTGGTGTATACCAAAGACAAAACACACATTCCGATAATCACGCCATTGAAGATGTCATCATTGATGAAGGCATTTCATCGAGCTTTCTCAAAACCGATGAAGAATCAATCTACGGCGATGACAAAGACGACCGCGTTATCATTAGCGATTTTAGCTTTAGTAACTCGTCCCAAATCGATGAAGACTTTGACAACATCGATGAAAAATTAATCATCGTGCCAAGCATCATCGATATCAACGGACAGTTGAAAACAAAAGACAATGACGATATTGAAAAAGACTTGAAAACAATTGAAAGCGACGATCTGTCGCATTTCAATTTCGAATTTGAAGCGGGTGATTTTCATGAAACAACAATTCAAAATGTTGAAACAAATGAAAAAATTGTTGTTTTGTCCACCACTGAAGTTGTTCATAGTTTTGAGGATGATTTTGATATTGTGGAAGATGTGGAACAAATCAAAACAGATGATTTGGTCAATGAACAAATCGAGAGTGACGATATTGATGATGAATCAACGAACAACACCAAATTGGACAATTTTGTAAATGAAACAATTAGTCAGATAGTTTCTGCAAATGAAAAAATTGAAAGCAGAGTTGAAATGAATGAACAAAACACTGAACATTTTAAAGAAATCATTAAAGAAGAATTTGAAATGACTACCGGTGGTGGCAATGATTATGTCAATTTAGAAAATGTTAATAATTTGTTTGAAGATTCAATAGAATCAGCTAATGCTTACTCTAGTACAATCCAAAGTATTAAATCAGAAATTATACAAAATATCACAAAAGAACATTATTTAAATTCTGTTGATAGTTTGACTGAAGAGTTAGCACAGAAAGTTGTACAAAACTATACAGAGAGTTTTGAGCAAGTTGATGAAACATCAGAGTTATTTAATGCCTTAGAATTTGGAGTCATGGATCAAATATATGTCCTTGTTAAGAAAGATGTGGAAGTCAATTTACCCAAAGCAATTATTAACAGTGTCAATTTTACAAAAATGGACTTTGAAATCTTAGTTTCGGAAATCCATAAGGACTCTTCTTTGAAGGTTGAATTCAAAGAGTATTTGAGAGCTCTAGTGAAGATCGAATCAGAACACGTTGATAGTTTTGAAGAACTGAAGGAAGCGGAAGAGAATAATTTTGACGCTTCCAATATTACAGAAATTGAGCAAAAACAAATTATTAGGGGTGATAATGCAACAGACGGATTTGAACTGACTACTACAAGAGAACAGAATGTAACAGAAGATGTCACAACTGAAGAAATTAAACATTTCCACGTGAAGAAGAAGGAGCTAATGGTTGCAGATTTGAGAAATGAGTTCCGAGGGGTTTATACGAAGATATTTAACTTGCCGCATTTAAAGAATTCTTTGTCAATTGATTCAAGCCTTAACATAGAAAATTACACAGTTTTAAATGACGATACGGATAGAGAACTAAACGACCAAGGAAGCCTCAGCTCTTTAGAGATGGCCCTGGCACTACCGAGCCGGCAAGATGCCACGGATGACTATTACGACACTCCAGACAAAGATTTAAAAACCGACGAAGAAATCAAAAAGAGGAACAGAGTGGGAGCGGACACAGAAAGAAGTTCCCCTGAGAAGGCTTTCAAAACCTTTGACACTCCGAGCGGCAGAGTTAAGATACTATACCAAGTCAATGAGAAAGACCAAGCAAAGAAACTCAAAGAAATAGATGTGAGGAATATAGATGCTTCTATCCAAAACACCAGGTTCATGCAAGAGTCAGAAAAGCATAAAGTTTCAGCCGTTATGACACCAGATGGAAAGATTGGCATTCTTGTCAAAGCTAAAGGTAAAACCGATGACCAAATCGTCAGTTCTGATCAATACGACGATAGAAGTTACCCAAACCCGAAAATGATACCAACCAAAGTTTTAGATAGCGAGTCCACTTTGAAAACCACAGTTTTAAGACCGGTTTCTGGCACTTTGGAGGGATTCGATGCAGATAGAACAGTCTTAAAACCGGTGGGAACCAACGTTTGGACGGCTCATAGAAAAGAAACAACCGAATCAAAGAAAGCGAAGAATGATAATTTAGGAGACGTCCCTTACGACGACGATTACTATGATGAAGATGATTTTACAACTAGAAAAACTCTCACCGAAGAGCAAAAGGTTCTCTGGGGATTCAAAACCGAATCGGATAACGGAGCAACCGAAAAGATTGATGTCGATTCGAAGATGAAGAACAGCGATGAATCGATGAGCGAAATAGATTCAACTGAATCTAGAGATAAAAATGTTATTCGAACCTTCGACGAAGACTTCTTGAGAGGTTTGCAGAAAAATTCAACTGAAGAAAAACGGGATCGGAAACCAGATTATCCTGGAGGTATCCGTAATCCAAATTCAATTGACTATCGTAAAAATCATGAGAAATCTGTTTATTTGAACATGTTGGACATTTTGGGACCGGATTCGAGAGATGTGATACAGCTGTTGAAGGATGTGAAACACATAAACAACGACAGAAGCTCTCCTGGCAAGAAACAGTCAAACTCCAAAGATATTTCAGCCGAAAACGACAGAAAAACTAGCTCCGGTGAAGGCAGCATACCAATTTTCAATCGGACTCCGTCGGAATCCGACAAAAACAACCACGAAGACGACAGATTGAAGCTGGATGAAGAACGAAGGATTCTCGAAGACGGCATCTCTGGTAGCCGAGATAATTTAAGAAACCGGGTCGATTTCCACCTTAACCGGAACCTCAATGCCGAAAGCGACAACGAAAAGGACTGGAATACTCACAGACCGAAAAACATAGACGATATATGGACAGACGGGGAAGACGAACTAGCGGAGGATTCGATGGTTAGAATCATTCCCGTTCATACCGGTCATTCCATATTCCAAAGGATCGGGCCTAAGAAAGGAAGAAATAGTGACGGAAGTGATCCGATACTCGGAACCATTCCGTCCTTAACTGATTTTCAATTCACAACGGAACATTTCAATAAAGATCGAATTCTCATTGCAAATAATTCTTCTCATCGAACTGGAGACACGGGACTCGCGTACTTCATCTGTTTCTGTACCGTTTTCGGTTTTGGATTTTACACCGTATTTTCTTGGATCAGATTACACACTCGGTTTTTAAATCTGATTCAAATACACTGATGCAAGTTAAACGTTTTATTTTTATTTCTAACAATCGATAAATTGGCCTAATTTTTTTCGCACATTTACAAAATTTAAATGTTGTGTTTAATTTTAAAGATAATCGAAGTATCGGCACTAAAAATCAATTATGAGATCGATTAAACAGGGAATTTAAAATCGCAAACGAATTATGTATCTTTTACGTTCACATAAAATAAGTCAACAATATTTATTTTAGTTTAGATATAGATTTATGTTTTTCGAACACTGCCACGATATTGATATATTGGATTTATTTTCTACAAATATGAGTGATACTTTTTTGCTTGCCAAACTAACATAAGATTAAGGAAAAAACATCGGAGTCGCTGTTTCCATTCAAATTTAGTGATCAATTAGGCCTAAACCACGTTTAAACGCATAAATTCACCATCTCCAATACGGCCTAGCGTAACTTATGCCAACCGGTACATCTAAGTTATGTAATCCATTTACAATGGCTTAGCCTCACCTAACCGATGAATTAGTTTGATAATCTGTCAATGGAGCTCGAAACTGTTGATTGTAATTTAATTTTATGCATTTCTTCATGTAAAATAATTGATTTATTCGCGGTATAAATATTGCTGAATGGCGATCCACATTTTTAATTTTTAAACTTGAAATTTGCTAAATTAATAATACGGTTTTTGTAAAAAAAAAACTATCTTGCATCTGCAAAGAGCGTAGATAACTTTTTGACCGCTAAAACAAATTGGGTGCAGCGACCTTGAAATTTCATTTTTCGTCAAAAAATTTGATTTTTTGGACTGTTTTTGAATTGTTTTCATCGAAACATGTAAAGAATAATATGACATTTTGTATAAATATTTAAATAGATCTATATGTATGGATATATTATATTACTAATAATAATAAATGTATGTATTAGATTAGTTTATAGATTAATTATATTATATTAATTAAGAAATTACAAGGAACGGTCGGTGGGGTCAGTTGGTCGCGCTACCTAGTTTTTTACGTGAAACTAATATAATAAATTTAACTAATCGTATTAATGTTGATGTTTTGAGCCAACAGAAATTATATTTGTGTATATTTAATACAAATTCCATAAATATTTATTTGTTAACATGGTTTATATCTCATTAGAATGTACCCGTTTGAATCACTGTCGGTTTTATTTTAAAATTATGTGAACATGGTTTATGTCTCATTAGAATCTCATTTGAATGCTGACAACTTTATTTTGTAATTATGTGATGGTTTAAGTCTCATTAGAACACAAGTTACTCGTTTGAATCACTGTAAGCTTTATTTTGAAATTATGTAGACATGGTTTAAGTCTCATTAGAACACAAGTTACTTGTTTGAATCATACATAGCAACTGAATTATGTGAATGTGGTTTAGTGCTCACAAAACCATTTTTTGAACACTGACAACTTTACATAGGAATTATGTGAACATGGTTTATTTTAAGACTCACTAGAACTTGTTTTTCTAATTATGTGAACATGGTTTATTGTGGGTTTTCACTAGAACTAACAACTTTATATTTTAATTTTGTGAATATGATTTACGATAAGTCCAATTAGAACTTGTTTGAACGCTGACAACTTTATGTTGAAATATATGAACATTATGATATAATAAACTTGTTAGCAAAATGCCAATGCAATATGTGTACATGGTTTAATTATCATCAGGACCTAATCTAATTCACACTAAAACATGTTTGAATACTAAAAATTTTATTTGGAAATTATGTGAACATGGTTTATTGTAATTTTCACTTTTTTGAACACTTACAACTTAATGTTCTAATTATACGAATGTGTTTCAAGTCTAATATTAAAAATGTGAGTTACTTGTTTGAACTAACTCTTATATCTGATTTATGTGAACATGGTTTAAGTCTTTCTAGAACTTGTTTGAACACTAATTTACTTTGTTAAAACTTTCAAAAATGTTGTATTGGAACTTACTAGAATAAAAAAAATGGAGTAAATTTTGAATCCAAGAACTTTGATGATTATTTTATTTTGGTTTGTTGAACTTGAAATACCCACAGAATACTTAATTTCTATTGGCTTAGAACTTATTCAATAAATTAAATGTAATATATTTTTTATGTGTTTACATTATAGAATGCTTGTTAATAATATTTATGTTGAAATATAAAATGGATGTTTTTAACGAATTCATGACAAAAAATAAAATATATGTAAAAAAAAAAAAAACTTTTTTTATGTCGTAAAACGTGTTTTTTTTATATTTATTTTTATTTGCAGAGAGTGAATTATTATAAAAATAATTGTATTTTACAATATTTTATTTTTTTTTAGAATTTTTTTTTTTATACAAAATAATCTCTTGCTAATCGTAAATTAGATTGATATAAATTATTTTATTTTATTCTAAGCACTGAAGAGATAAGCGGATAGAAGTGTGTTGTGGGCGTTTCTGTGTGCCAGAATTAAGCTCAAATTTTCCTTACTTCTGGTGACATTGTGAATTGACCGATAATCATGGGGATAATAATTAATGTCTGGGGCGTAGGAGTCGATAGGTCTTACGTAAACCGGCGACATCACACTTCTACGGATTATCTGTTCAGTGGTCTGCTCTAATATTCAGTATTATTTTTTTACAAATAATAATTAATAAATTATATTTAATATTTAATTTTGTGTGTCACGGAATATCCTAGATGCGCCACTTAATTTTGTTTCACCTACTGCCATTAATTTTGATGTGAAATTCTTCTTGCTTGCCGTCAGCATTATGTGATTTGTGGGAAGCGTTTATTTTAGCAGAAGTCTAGTTCACATAATAACTAGACTCGTCAAAGGCAAATCTAAGGTATTCTATAAATACAATGTCTAGAACTTGCATGCTTCTAATTTATTCCTGCGTATTTCAAAGATATTAATTTTTTGTGTATGTACATCGTATTTTAAGTGATTTATTGATATGTGACAGATACAAGTACCGCATTGAGGCCTTCATACAACATTGCCTGATGATAATGATACAAATTTCTAAAAATTTGATGTTTCTAGAATGAACAACGAACGTAACATGATAAACGGAATTTCTGTACAATCGTTTTTGAGAGCCAGGAAGCAAAGCTCCTTTCTATAGAATGGTAATAATCTTTCTGCCTTGATCTTGAGAGGCTCTGAGGTATCACACTTGCATTGTCTTACCGACAGTGCCATCTATGTGTAACAATCAAAATTAAAGTACTGTAGAATGTATGCAGAACGGGTGCTGGTTTTTTTTTTATCACAAACGGTGTTGTTAAGCAAAGCTATGTAATGTCACCGTGGGTGTTCAATCTGTAATACTTGAAATTTGTTGCCTGTTGTATGCTGATGATGCGGTGCTCAAATCTAACTGAATGAAAGATCTACTGTCTCTCGTGTCTAGGACGCGTGAAGTATGCATGTAGAATGAGTTAATTTGTAAGTTTGAATGAGAGAGAGTACGTAAAGAGTGCTCAATATGATGTAGTTGTGAACGATGAATACTTGGAGCAAGTGGATGAGTTTGCGTATTTGGGAAGTACGTTTACAAGAGATGGAAAGACTGATGGGGATATTGAAAGAAGGGTGAATGCAGAAAGCTCTATTAACTGCGAACTGAATGCTGTAACTAACTGACTAACTAACCATCACGCTGTTTCGCCGCATGGATAGGCAGAGAGGACGGACCGACAAACAACTCGATCTTGGCATACACTTCTTGCTTCATTCCCATTCATAAATTCTATTCTGAGTTCTGACATGGCCCGACACAAGTATTTGATTCACTTGACCGTGCCATGTCTTCCTCGGACGCACTCCTTACACTCCTTTCTTCGTTCATTCGCTCTACATGTCCGAACCATCTAAGCGTCCCTTTCATAATCTTGCTCATTACGCTGGTCTGGTAGGGAGTTGATATAAACCTGGTGCAGTAAAAATGCAGAAAATGTTACGCGATATTTCCTCCATCGACTCTCTGACGGGTCTGCAGTGATTTGTAGCCACCAGTAAATTGTCGGTATTGCAGATTTCTGTTATCAAATTCACAGCTGAATGTTATCGTATCTGTCAAATTCAAAATCGAAAAATTTCTCTGACATGTTATTTATTCCCTCGAATCTGATAAAAAAGAGGAGGTTTTAAGTCCACCCCAACATCGAATGTAACATTCATTCTAGGTTATTTATTTCTGCCAGGGAACTGTCCGGAGATGATGTCAAATTCCGGCAAGTGTACCTAATGCCTAAAAAAACGTTCCAAGAACTGGTCCAGCACGTTACTCCATATATAAGAAGTCCTCCTATTGCACACCAAGATTTCTCTCGCTTTTACTACATATGCTGGTAATTTATAGTTATAAAGGCGTGCATATTTCTCTACCTCCATTATTAGACGAAAACTCATATCCCGCTCCATGTTTGAACTCAAAGGATGAATGGCGCGTAAACGATCGAAACTCAGTGCATAGATTTACTGAATGCGTGTTTACCGAGAAGCTACTGAATTGTTGTCCTGCTTGTGGTATAACAGAAGTGGGTCGCGCTGCTCCCGCTTCCCCCCCAAGTCGTGAGCTAGCGCCTATTGAAATGTATGGAGCAGTGCCCTGTCGATATCACGCTTGAGGTTATGTCGATTCCTTACCGGACCGTCAGAGAGTGGCCTAAATGCTGTAAAAATGCTATCCATGAGTGATTAACAATGCTGTGCTGTTGCAGTGCTGTTTAAAGTGCAATGCACAGGATTAAGATAGGGATATTTAAATGGTTATGACTCATAGAACGGATGGACAGAGGATGAGAGGCATGAATGTAGATGAAGAAGTGTGTTTCGTGACTGTTATCGGTAACTGTAACAGTCAGTTTTCAAAAATACACACTTTATAGTCTGCAAGAAATACTACGAATGATTTGTTCGTAAAATCTATATAGGTAGTCAGGAAAATGCATAAGGTTTCCAATGTTTTTAGATTGTATACTTTTAAGTTATATATATGAAATGTGTACTGGAATTGCATGTAAAATATTCGAAAATGCCTACACTGGTTTTCAAACTGCACCTTTTAAATACAATATGTATTTCATAGAATTTTAAAAATTACAGTTTGAGGATTTTTTTTACTAGAAACCTTACACATTTTCTTAACTACCCGTACAGAAT
This sequence comes from Halesus radiatus, assembly GCA_022606495.2. Classification (NCBI taxonomy): domain Eukaryota; kingdom Metazoa; phylum Arthropoda; class Insecta; order Trichoptera; family Limnephilidae; genus Halesus; species Halesus radiatus. The sequence continues at coordinate 16,406 of JAHDVE020003365.1, read as the reverse complement.
TTACAGATAAATCATTTGTGGTATTGCTTGAGTTGACGGAATGCAATGTGATATTCAGGGCCATTACTGCATACAAATAATTAAAAAAAACATTTCTTCAAATTATACAACAATAATTTTTTATTTGGAAGTTTTAATTTACCATGTACTTTTGCTATTTTTGGATTAATAAATTCGCTACCGGTTTCGACACAACCGTGCCATTGACGAGCATTCTTAATACTAACTTAAATTAGACGAGTACAGAAATTAGGTGAGGGTAGAGGGAGTGGTGATTTGGAGGGGGAGAGGAGTCAAAGTTAATAGGAATCATGGTTAGTAAAGGTGATTTACAGGGAGCTATTATCTTTTTTACTAAATTGATTTTAGATTTAATTTTTTTGTTAATTTCTAAAGTTTCTAAGGAGCACAATTTAAAATATCTATCAACATTTGAATGTTTAAATTTAGTTTTTTCTCTATAGAAGCTAAGCTTTCTCTATAGAACGCTCGTCAATGGCACGGTTGTGTCGAAACCGGTAGCGAATTTATTAATCCAAAAATAGCAAAAGTACATGGTAAATTAAAACTTCCAAACAAAATGTCTAGAAATTGCTATTTAGTGAATGCCGAAAAATATAAGAAACAATAATTTTTCAGCGAATGCATAATTTTGTCAGAAAACTCACGTTAAATTCAACGCATGGTTCATTGTGTTTGTCGCATAATATCAATACATCACTTTTACGTATGTTTAAATTTGTTTTATTTATTTTATCATCATGACTGCGTAGAAATAATTTGTTTTACTACTCTCCGAAGTACACTGTTCTTTCTTTCAATTATTGCAACCAATTTTTTCTCTTGCCCTCCTACGCGAGGTTGGCTGGAATTATATTTAGACAAATTTTTCTGTTCTGAACTCGAACTCGCTGGTTCATAGCCCTGTGAAGTTTAAATGTGGATGCTTTATTTATAGCACGTCCGTGGCAGAGCCGTAAAGTCATTGACTTTGAACCCAAAGGTCACGGATATGAAACAAAATAGGCAAAAAATAAAAACAACGACTGATTTAGAAAACTGGAAATCTACATCACATAGAAAAGTAAAAATCATTATTGAAAACAAACAAATTTGTACTAAAAAATTTTAACTTCGGACTCGATTTACTCGTTAACGAAAATCCAATTAAAATAAACTAAAACCACAAAATCGACCCCAAATGTGATGTAGTTTCGCCAGTCTCCCGCTTATACCACTAGTTTTCCGTACACCATACATGGAAATAAAATAAATTCACTAGATTTGCACCTGCAACATAATATTATGCTCTTAGAATCACAATCACCTGGTGAAAACCAAAAATTCAGAATCGAAATGTTTATTAAAATTACTTTAGCCATGTTTAGTGACTAGATCTGAAAAGCCAGTTAGTTCTTATGCCTTACAATATTTCCTTAATTTGGGTTGCCATAGTCACACTGACTCCCTGCAGTGACACTTTGTGTGTCGCATAAAAACGTTTTTTTTTCTAATAGATCTTGCATTTTGTTTATTTGTTTAGAAACATTTCTCTATTATTTCTTATATTTGTATATTTCTAAAAAGTGTACCTAGGTATTTAAAAATATGTTTAGCAATGTTATGAAAATATTATCAATACAAAAAAATAATATATTTATAAATAAGCATTGTAAAAATGTGTGTTATTCGGAAAAAAATAAATAAAAAAATGAATGACAGAATTTTATTTATTTTTTACATTGATACCAATCACTGACGATCCCTCTATTACTTGATTATGTGTTATATATTATCCTAGATACTTGATTCATACCGATTTGTGAGAAAACTGGTGACACCAATTGACATAAGCCCTTTAGACTCCAAGGTCTCAGACAAGCCAATGAAATCTATGCCTCTACCAATTGAGCTATCGAGACCTAGTTACTTTCGGTCATTTTGATCGATCTCATACTTCCATTTGAGAATTACTAACAGTATCAGTAATTTTTTCCCAATATTTTATGTCTGCCACCTTTATGCCGGATTTATGCAACCTAGATGGTGTCTTGGATACACCTATCCAATTTATTTTATAGGGGGATGTAGCAAGATCTCAATGGATTAATTGACTGAAGGAAGACTGGTCAGACTAGAGGATTGAGGTTTGAATCCCAGTCGTGACTGTTACTTTTATTTTTTTCTGTTCAAAAGTACAATGGGGTTTGTAAGTTATAATTTTTTAATTTTTTATTATTTAACTAATCATAACGCCGTTTCTCCGCAGTGGTACGCAGAGAGAACGGATCGCCAAACAAATCGGTCTTGGCACGCACTCCTTGCTTCATTCACATTCATACATCATCTCACATATAGTCTTCTGTTATTCTAACTCCTGACATGACCCGACTCAAGTATATGGTTCACTTGATCGTGCCATGTCTTCCTCAGGCATCACCAGTTTCTTCTTACATTCACATTCACGTTATATATTCTTCTTACACTCCTCTCTTTGTTCATTCACTCTACATGCCCAAACCATCTAAGCGTCCCAATATATATTCTCCTTACACATTAACTCCACACAGGATGCCTTGAGAAAAATAATTTCCCCCAGGGCCTATGTCACCTTTGAGGATGCCATGTGGAGGGTCTTAGGAGAGGAAACACAGAGGCCGGTAAGTTATTCCACAACTCAAGAATGAGGAGTAGAAATGATAGAAATGGTATACGAATGTTGCGTGCTCGTTTCCCGACTATTCACCGATGCCGAAGGGATCAATGAGCCTAGTTCCTCAGAGTATCTTCCATTGAAATACCAGTAGAACAAGGACAGCATTCCCGCCTGATGCCTGTGATCTAAAGATGGCAATCCGTTTGTGAAAAAAGAAGAATCTATCAAACGGACTGCCTGTTTTAGCAGAGTCAAAGGTTTTTTTTTCTCGTTCCTTTCTTTATTCATCCGCTTTGCAAGCCCAAACCATCTAAGCGTCCCTTTCCTAATCTTACTCATTACGCTCACATCAGCCTTGCATTAATATCTACATTTCACGGGGTTTCATTAAAAGTGAAATAGGAGAATCACAATAAGTACATCGTGAAGACTTACGGAAACTGTCGAAATCGGTGAGTCTGTGTTTTACCTTTTTTACGTTTCTTTATATTCCTAAATCCTATTAAACGCACGCATCATGCAAATGCTCGCAAACGGCCTCCATGGTCGAGGGGTAAGGCTCTCGACTACGAATCCGAAGGTCGCGGGTTCAAATCCCGGCGTGCGCAAGTAAATTTTATTTAATTAATTTGTGCTGTTTCACAATTAATTCATTTAAAAATGATATGCGGTATATTTGCGCACGTTCCAGAGTGGAAGATACTCTCAGTATCGTCCTGGTGAAAGGCCACCATTCAGAATTGAAACGTTGCTTGAAATGGCTTTTAGCCGTGTTTGGTGACCAGATCTGAATAGCCAGGTATTTTCCCACCTTCCTCTTCCCCTTCACCTTCCCCTCCCCAATACCTTCAGCCTCACAACACTCCCCAATTGGGAATGCCATAGTCTCACTGTCTCCAGACGGTAGAGAGCAGTTGGGACTCTTGTGGGGTATTCATATAAAGTATTTACTTCAAATTTATTACCGCAGTTTTGCATCCAATATAGTCCTGGTCATTGCGACCAGGGCATCACCCGCCCCGCACCAATTAGATAAATGTACATCACTTTTATTTGAATATTTAATTTTAAATACACGAATGTGACTCATTTAGGTGTTGAGGAATTTTTGTTTAATTTATTGATTTTTTTATGTTTTTTTTTCCATTCGGTGCATTATTTATATATAAGTACTTACGTATTTAGGGAAAATACAGGATTTAAACTTTTAATTATTTTGAAAAATTTTAAAGTCACGTTTGCATCACTTTTAATACACCTTTTTTCAAATTAAAAACAACAAAATCGTCATATTAAAATCAAATTCCATAATGAATTAACAGTTTCAAAATGAGAAATAAGAAAAACTTTGAATTTTTTTTTTAGTGACTCCACACAGGAGGCTCTGAGGGAAATAATTTCCCTCAGAGCCCATATCATCTTTAGGGATGCTGTGTGGAAAGTCTTTTACAGGATCGGGAGGAGTGAACTTGGGTCTTGAAGAGACCCATGTTGTAGGTTGGAGGAAACACAGAGGCCGGCAGATCATTCCACAGCCGAGCTGTTGAACACAAGAACGAGTCGTAGAAGCGACCCATTCTCATGTGACAAATGTCAACTGTGTTTGGCGTGTTTCCCGACTATGCACCGGTGCCGAAGGGATCAATGACGCTAGTTCCTCAGAGCATCTTCCATTAAAATACCGGTAGAACAAGGACAGCATTCCCTCCTGACGTCTGTGCTCCAAAGATTGCAGTCCGTTTGTTAAGATAGGCGAATCTATCAAACGGACCGCCCGTTTCTGCACAGAGTCAAGGACTCAAGAAGAACGGTGGTGACTGCTAAGTTAAGTGTGTCAGTCTGTACACACATATCAATAAATGAACGGGATCATAAATATGAGAAAACTGAAGTGCCATTTCAGCATGACTCATTTATAATTGATTCGATTTTATAGCATTTTTATAGATTTTGTCCACTATCGGCGAACAAACCCGCTTTCAATTCAGATTTGAAATTTTGCAAAGCGTTGCTTGAAAAGGCTTTAGTTGTGTTTGATTGCAAGATCTGATTATCCAGGTACTTTCCCGCTTTTCCCTTCCCAACTACCGGGTCGGATCAAAACGAAAGTCCCGTTCCCGAGACAGATCCTGGATAAATCTCGTGTTCGACGCAAATTCTTCAAGTAATTTGTTGCAGTGACGAACCTCTATTACCCGTTAATTTTATTAAATTTCAGTGATCGTTATACCGTTGACGATAGATCAAACAACCGGATCTTATAAAAAAAATCACAGAGATTGGATGCAATAATAATGCCGTTCCGGAGATCTGAAAACACTCTCGTCCCGGATGTCGCCCAATGGTACAGCGCGTTCTTACGTCATACGTTATCAATAATACTACTCTTAAAAAAAGTATCTTCAACAAGAGATCTAGGAATCACCATTTTAAATTCATATTCGACGTACACATTAACTCTTTCTGTGCCTCAAGCGTGTTTACGCGCTCTGGGTAGCCGTGCTCAGGAGGCCGGCCATAGAAAAATTATCGCGTTAACACGCTGTTCCAAATGACGATTTTTCTTACTACTTAGAAAATCCGAAAATATGGAACCCACGGCATGGAATGATGAAGAACTAGTATTATTACATATAAGTTCACAGATAATATCGACTTTAGGGTGATCTAAATGAAGCTTCTTTTGATGTTCAATATGTGTCGCTAATGCAGGGTTACCACTTACAGAGCCGACCGTATGACATGTTGGGCGGTAATTTTTATGTTTTTTGTTTTTTTTTGTTTTAAAGAAAGACAAATATTCCCGGGTTACGAATAACCTGCCAATATTTGAAAATCTCCTACTACCATCAGAGTAAGCGGAAGATGTTGCTTGTGTCGTAATGGAGGACTTAGCCAGCCGAGGAATTGAACTCACAACGCCTGGGTGAGACCCAAACGTGATGCCAACTCAGCCACTGACCGGTCTTTGGATTGTTCTCACTTAAGTTTGAACATCTGTAAAAACTCGGTATGAATAAATAAATGTATCCTTATAGAGTGTGTATCGGACGTCACCGTCTCCCAGAATGGTTCGACGCGGCCATTTTCGTCTTCGTATTTCTTATGTATAGATTGTTCATATTATTGTTGTTTGTTAATATATGTAACGGGCGGTCTGTAGCGAGCTTGTTGCCCCAGACCGCTCAAACTGAAATGACTGAAATAAAACGTAAGAGCAGTACTGCGGTGGGACAGAGACAGCCTTGTCGGGCATTCACACGGCGCCGTAGGTCGGCGCGTTTCGGACTGCCTTAAGTGGCCTGCGAAAGCCACTTCGGGCAGTTAGCATTCGACCGCCAGCCTGCCAAGTACTTCTCTCTGCCCACCGCCCGCTCTGACTTCTGATCCACCCGCCTTGTTTTACTCTGACCACTGCTTACCCCCATCGGACTACTGCCTCGAACTGGACCCAATAAGCAACTGCCTCGGACAAGGCCCGCAACAAAGTCGTTGTCGTCAGTATCGTTCCTCCTTGCAAAAGGAACGGTAGGAGTGCTACCTCCCCTCCCAGCCTCGCTCCGAAGATTGGGATCAGTCGGCCTCTACAGTTCGCTTGTGTGCCAGATTACGTCTGGTATAGAGTGTTTTCCTCAAGCCACCTCAATACAAGTACTAAATCTATGTATTTTAATGTTTTTTTCTGTAAGCCATTTTAAAATTTTTATTGAATTAACTTATTAAAGCTAATAAATCTAATTGTATTTTTTTGATGTCCCATATGAATAAAATCGGATATGTACTCGTATATATCCGAGACACTATCTAGATTGCAAATAAATTCGGGTAGAATCGTGTAGTCAATATAGGAAAATAGCACACAAATAAATACATGGGAATTCATTTAAGATGATATTAACAGTTCTGTTGGAGTACGACATCGATAAAAATGACAGAAAACAATGATGTGGCATTAGCTAAGTGGATAAGAGCGCTGGTTCTTTATGGACCGAGATGCGACTGTTACCATTTTTATATGTCTTTTCTGAGATTTGTTAAATACTATTTTTAACCAGCTGAAGTACCCGGCGTTACCCGGGGTTTTGTATGGTTTGGGGTAAAGTTTTGAGGTTGTGATGTTTTATCCCTACCCCTTTTCCTACCCATGCCCTTGCCACTACTCCTGCCCGTATCCCTACCCTTACCCCTACCTCTAAAGTTAAGTGTGCAAAATTTCTTCAAGAAATACCAAAATTCTGCTATAAAGTGTGGGACAGGGAGATGGGGATGGTTTTTTCGAAATCTCATACAGACAGCGACCTTCCTCTTATTTCGAAGGTCAAATGTGCAAAATTTCTTCAAGCTCGGAATAAAACTGTAGATTTGTATACAAAACAAACAAACACAGCCCGCCCGGGACATTCTTCTTTATATGTGTTATAATAGAAGAAGATGAGTAAAAAATAAATCTAGTTTTCTTCTTTCTTTTCATATCAATCTTATGTCGTAATTTTTTTAATGTTACCGTGAACCAATTGCAACCATCGCTCAATTCCGCTGAAACAAACAATATTTTTACTATTTAATCTAGTGTGGATAAAAAAAAGCAAAGGCTCCGATTTGAATTGCCCGTTCCAACTGATTAAAAAAATCAATTGAACAGTGTACGTGAACAATGTATTTTTTCTCTCCAATACTCTGTTTGTGTTTTGTACTAGTTTTCAAGACTTCTGGTGGAAATGTTGGCGATAGAGCTATGGCAGGTAAAAACAAAACCGATTACATGACAAAACAGAACAGTGAAAAAAACAGAACAGGTCCTTCGACGTATCATAAAATTTTAATTATTTATAATTTTGAAATTGTCAATTCATGGTGGAATTCCATGCTGTTTTAATGCTGCTTTCACCTCAGCTTGATATTAGTGATAGTTGTGAGGACGATATTGTTGTGTTCTAGAATGTAGGAGACAAGGGCAGGCCATGATCGAATGCAAGCGAATTCTGTTCCACTCGAAGCAAAGGGTTCCTGCTGATATTCTCGAGTTTCCTCACATGGTAAGCATTTTTTTAATGATAATAAATCAAATACGAAAATACAACCAATATTTTTGGTACTGTAATTTTTTTTATGGTGTTAGTATTGACTTTAGTATTGACTCTGAGCATCCTCTCCCTCTCGTCTTCATGTCAAAGCCCTTCGATTGCAGATAAGATCATATACGAGGGTCATCCGGAAAGTAATACCCTTTTACGCCGTGCGCAGCGCTGGCGAATAGAGTAGCCGCCGGACAAGTACTAACACGTTCAGTTGTATTTCAGCTGTCTGTGTGCAACGTTACATCTCGCTGGTATTGACTATGTTGTTTCTGTGAGTGTTTAAAATGTTCAAGAAAATAGAGAACGCTGCCAGTTGTGAAGTTAGAGCTGTGATTAAACTTCTCAACGCAAGAAATGTGCGACCTTGCGATATTCATAGGTAATTGAAGGAGGTGTAAGTAGACAATGTTCAAGATCAAGAATATGAAATCGCTTCATATGAAAATACATTTCAAAAACTGATGATGATTTAGTTGCTGATGACAACTAATCGAATGTTTTGTTTACTTTTACTTTTACCTTTTTTATGTTAGTGTTTAGATACGTGTTTTTCGTTCTTTTTTGTTTAATTTCTTTGTTTTCTATAATGGGATGTATTTGTAAACGGGTTACCGCTAGTCTAGCAGAACTGAACTAATCTCATTCTGTATTTTCATCCTTATGATGATTGCAAAGTTTAAAATAAGTCAATAGATGTCTCATATAAATAAAAATCGGGTAGGTATATCCGAGACTCTATCCAGATTGCAATTGAGTTCGGGATGAAACTTTGCAATCATCATAAGGATGGCAGCCAATAATATGGGATTTATAAAAATGGAGGATAATATTAACAAATCTTGAACATGAAGTATGATATCGGTATAAATGGCGTAAATTGAACTGGTCTCATTAGCTAAGTTGGTTAAGCGGTTACCCCGGATAGGTAGAGGTCCTGGGTTCGAGTCCCAGATGCGACTGAAATCTTTTTAATTTCTGTTGTTTTTTCGGTTTCGTGGTTCATTTGGGATGTGTTAATATTATCTTCTTCAATGATTAAAAATTATAGATTCGTTTAATTAGAAAAGTGGAGTCCTTGACGTGCATCCTGAGGGAGTAACCATAAGTTACTTGTACCGGGGTTGGTAACCTCAACTGGTTTACCTGTGAAAAAGCGCGTGTAAAACGTTTTAGTGGAAAAAAAATTGCTTTCAGGTGATGCTTGGTTTCGATCCTCAACGCAAAGGAGAGATTGTCTACAACTGCGGTGGCTCCCTCATCAGCTCGCTCTGGGTGCTTTCCGCAGCGCACTGCCTCGGGGATACTAGAACGTAAGCGTCTTCATGTAAACTGTGCATTCCCATTTATAGGCTATCAACTGTCTGCCTAAAGCGTATGTTAAGATACTTTGGACATGTTGCTCGTCAAACTGACAACTCCAACCTGAAGAAACTCACGGTCACTGGCAAAGTGTCAGGCATGAGATGCGGAGGAAGGTGAACGATGTGTTGGACTGATCGAATTTCACAGATATCCCGCACGTCAGTGTCCGCAGGTCTCTATGCAGCACATTACTGCGAGTAATGGAGGAGCCCTGTCCACCAGGGATACTAAAGTGAGGGGTATGATCTTCAGCAATGATGAAATAATTAAAGAAGATATTACTGAACTTGTTAAAGTGTAATTTTATTTTATTTATTTTTGGGGAAATTAACAGCAAATCCACAATTACAATGTTAAACAAAAAAATCATGCCAATTATAAACTTACCACTGCTGATGATAAATAATGTAAGTAAAGTGTGACAATATACGGTTTTAATTCAGTTAGCTTAACTATGTCAGTCGGGGAAGGGGAGGGTGGAGGGGAATATAGGAGTGGGATAAAGATACAAAGGACAAGACTAGGTGGAAAGGTGGTTTAAGTTATCAAATATTAAAATATAGGTATATGAGTATAAGCAACGATGGTTAAAAATAAGTATGATGTACTTATCTAAGTAAATAGTATAAATATGGTAATGTTTGAATCCAGTGGCCCTCCAGTGAAGGCTAGACTGGGCACGACCACCTTAGAGGACGAGGAACTAGAGGAAGACATCATCCAGGAAAGGGACTTGGTGGAGCTCATAAGACATCCCGACTACAAGCCACCCGCCAAGTACGTAGGACTTCCTTTTCCATTCCAATCCAAACGGTTTTCAGAAATTAGTGGCGCTTTCCTAAGGGAGATGATTTTATGTCAAGCCTTTTTTTAATTATTCACTTTGGAAGGAAGATAATTACATGGAAAGACGATTTTTCGTTTTTTTTTTTTTTTAATTAGAGGTATCAAAATTGCCATTTGAGTGTGGTTTTCCCTTTTTGTTGTTATTATTTTTTTTTTAGAGACAATATCATTTTTAATATTTGAATTGCCAAGCTCGAATGTGAAGAACAAATTTCAAAGATAAAGTGAGTCGCTTAGTCTAATTTGTATTACACACTAGCTGATGTGTACCCTGCCTTGCTCGGGCTTATATAAAGTCATGATGTTGTGAATTCTTGCTTGTCATTAGGGTGCCATAATTGATTTGAGCGAAAGTAACTATCTCCAAATAAAGAAACATTCATTTGAATATTTAAACATGAATGCCCCACAGAGTCCCAACTGCTCCCAACCGTCTGGAGCCAGTGAGACTATAGCATCCCCAATTGGGGAATGTTGTGAGGCTGAGGGTATTGGGAAGGGGAGGAGAAGGGGAAGATGAAGGTGGGGAAATACCTGGATATTCAGATCTGGTCACCAAACACGGCTTAAAGCCATTTCAAACAACGTTTCAATTCTGAATGGTGGTCTTTCACCAGGGCGATACTGAGAGTATCTTCCACTCTGGGACGTGCGCAAATATACTACATATTATTTTTAAATGAATTAATTGTGATACAGCACAAATTAATTAAATAATATTTACTTACGCACGCCGGGATTTGAACCCGCGACCTTCGTATTCGCAGTCGAGAGCCTTATCCCTCGACCATGGAGGCCGTTCATTCCAAACGTTTATTTTTTCAAAATATATCTAAATCATAAAGTTCTTAAGTGGGTACCTACTCGTGTTTTCCATTTTGGAAATATTCTACCCAAAAAAACCTTCTTCTTTTGAATATGCAATCTGTGGCTAAACACAGTAGTATATCTATGGGCTAACCTTAATAAAACATGGCGGGTTCAATGGTTTTCATACTAATTTTAAAACGTTATAGCAACAGTTTTACATATTGGATTTCATTCAAACTACTTTCAAAACCTTCCCGAAACTAATAAGAACAAACTGTGCTATTTTTAACGAAATCGGTACAGTGATTTTCGAGAACATCGAGGACAAACAAATGTACATTGATTTTTATATATACAGATAGCAATATAAAAAAAAGTACCATTTGAATTCGATTTCAGGATATAATGCCAAGCCGTACGTATAAATGTAATTTTTAAGGGGTATAGATTTATTTATTTAATACAAAAGGTACAAATATACCATAAACAATAATTATGTCACAGTTAACTACAAGCATAAATATAGCACAAATAATTTTAAAAGGGAAACTATTAAATGTGGCATTAGATCGTACAATGACATCAGAGAGCATATAAAGATTAAAAGTTTATGAAGGATATAGAAGTAAAAGATATGAGTACATATAAAACATATAGTAAACTTAGGTTATGTTAATAGTGATTGAAAAGATATTATAGTATAGCCTTCTTGTACTTACCTTCCGTGCAGTTAAATAGACCCGCTACATCTGCGTATCTGTTACTAACTTCATGTAATCTAGGTACAAGCGAGTGTTTGTAATGCTCAGTCCTGGTGTTGATACATTTTAACAGGATTTTGGTTGAACGAGTTGCTCTCGTAGGTATATGAAATTGAATGAGGTTAATTAAATCAGTGCGTTTATACTCTCATTTACAATTTTGAATATAAATATCACGTCGGAAATAATACTTCGATCTGAGAGATTCGGTAAATTTAGTTCATTTATCAAGTAATTATAGTTAAAGCTTTGAAAAAAATAGAATTACTTTTACACTGATTTATATCCTGATACCTTTGTCGCGATAAAGAAATCTTACGGCATTTCTTCCCAACCCTACTGAGCAACTGTTGAGCCAAAATTTTGACTCAACTCTGTTGAAATGCACAAATACGCTCTTCTCAACGAAATTCTCGATCGAATTTACGATCAATTTAGGATATCGATGTTTGTGGAATAAGTTCTCCTCAGCAGATGTCACCAAAATGTCAAATGTCATTATTAGTTTACGATCTATTTTATGTGATTGAATTACAAAGATTTATTTCCGTTTTCGAACTGAAGAAAACCTCACATATTTTACTTAACATAAGCTACGTTTTGTCTTTTTTTTTCACGAACGAGAAACGTCAAATGTCAAATACACGAAACGAGCAATGTGCTTTCGCGGCATTAGCAAAAGTCAAGCTAACACTTTATTTTCAACATCTTTTTAACACATAAGTTTGTGAAGTATAAAATGTTAGTTTATGCATTAGTTTTTAAAACAAACGATATGTATTCATAGTAAATTTTTACTTTGATGTCACTTCATTGTCTTAAAAGTGGGCGGGCACTATTTTATAGTGGGCGTGATCCTCCATAGACAATTTAGGATAAAAAAAATGCTTGGAAACAGGCAAACTGAGCGAATACTTAACAAAACACTTGGCTGATAGGTGACTCAAATTGATCATTCGAAAAGTTGGGAAGCAGCACACTATGTTGATACTGTGCGCAACCTTTGAATAGTAATTAATGGACGGTAGGTTGAGGTAGCAGGAAAATGTTAGAAAGAAGTCACAGTGGTACTATTCGAGGCTTCGTCTGTTGTATAATACAAGAGATTATATGTCAGTAAAAGTATATAGGATTACTACTGTTAGTCTTGTTTTTTCAATATTTGACTATGGTTACACAGTTTATGGTCCTTCTTTACTGAAAAAGAAAACTTAAAAAAAATTGCAACCTGTCCTGCGTCCGATATTGCTATAATGTCCTTATCTTTAACGGCATAGGATACTAAGTATGTCGAACAGAAGGAAATTGTATCAAATGTTCGATTTGATGCTTTCAAAAGTTCCTACCTATCTGTTTGATAAAGCGCTCTACTGTAGTGTACTCTCTTGCACACAATAAAAGCCAAATAGACCAATTGCATGTTCTACCCAGACATCGAACCGCTTTTTTTAAGGTATTACTCGACAAAATTTTGGAATTTAATACAAATTAGAAGATCGACATCGCTGCAGTGCTTCAAGAAGTTCTGTAGCGAATGGTTGCTGACCGCGCAGTCAGTCGCACAGCATGATAATAATTGATAAATAATGAAATGGATATTTTTGTTATTGGGTTTGTAATTATAATATTTAAAGACTTTTGCTTTATAATTTTATGTTATTTTAATAAATTAATTAAAAAATATACTTTATTTTCACTACTTTATAAATATCTATATGTTTCGAAAGCGATGATTTAGTATTTATTTCCATATATTCTTGATGATGAAAACATCGCTTTCGAAACATGTAGATATTTATGTATATTTAAAAAGTGATGAAAACAAAGTATATTTTTTAATTAATTTATAATAATGACGCCATAAAGTGAATACCAATCGTTTGAAGAAATTATAATAATAGAATAATACTTGGAAGATTTGCATAGCGCCGTTTTTGTGAAAAATCGCCTCAAGGGCACTGTACAAATACTACTTGCTAGGGTTTATATTATTATGTACATATACAGAAAACATACTTACCTGGCAGGACACTCCAGATTAAAACGTTAAATTACAATATCACTTTAATTAAGTGTAGAGATTTTATGTAAGTTGTAACTTTAACTTCATCCGATTTATAGAGACGTGGCTTAAAACCAGTTGCACTTTAACAGTGACCTTTTTGTTACTTGCTAAAATAAAATACTATGTAAAATTAAAGATACGTAAAATAACTTTTTGACAGATAAATATTTTTATTATTATATCAATGTGCTGCGATATTAATCATATTTTGCAGATACAACGATATAGCCTTGATGAAAATGGACAAACCAATTTCAGACCTTGGACAGTTCATCAAAATAGCTTGCCTCAAGATGGTCCACACCGAGAATTACACAACCGCTAGGGCTTCTGGATTTGGTAAAACAAGTTATGGTAAGAACATTGAATTAAAAAATCTCATCACATGTTCTTCCTCTGAACTATTCGGGTAGGGGAACCATCGCCTCAACAAGCAGCCTCTTGGCGTCCCTGTCCTGCACTACTTCGGCGATCTCCGTCTGTAGCAGGCCCGGTGACCGGAATAAGGCCTATTCATATCTACCGGCACTGTACAATGGCAGGCATGGCACAAAAGGGAGTATTCACATTACACCGTGGGTGAATATGTTCATAGATAATATAAGCAACTATATAACTGTTAGCCGATTAAATCATTAAGTCAATTTTCTTCTCGAGTCGTTGTTTCATTGCTGACGATCGTAACCCTCACTCCATTTTCCCCGATGAGGTAAGATCCTCGACTCCTCGAGGTCAGCAACGTTCCGGATGCCTGTGATGCTTGATCAGTCCACCGCATCGTTGATAATCCTCTACTTCTCCTTCCGTTTACTTTGACAGTGATCACGTACTTCTCTAGGTTTGAGTTTTCAGTTTGGCTATCAAAGTGTCCAAAATACCTTAGGATTCATTGTAGGCAGACAATTGAAAGCCTTGTTCTTCCAGAAGTAGATCGGTACGCCTGGCTATCAATGAAATTCGAGAGCGTCTCATATTGCTGGTTCAGTGACCACTTTTGTAAATCAATTAATTAGTTATTTAATGTTTTTAGATAATACTGACGGAAGCCTGACTATGATGCACGTAGACCTGGATATAATACCTCAAGAACAGTGCAACAATTCACTAAGGGTAATTTTTTTAACATTTTTAATGTGTTCTAACTGATGTGTACCAGGCCTTGCTCTGTTTCTTTTTTTTAATAAAGTTATGAAGTTGTGAATTCTTGCTTGTCGTTTGGGTGACATAAATGATTTGACAGCAAAAGTAATGCCCTGTGACGACTATTACTATCTCTAAACAAATAGAGAAAGAAACATTCATTTTTATAAACAATAATTATTAGCCTGAAACACTCATCCAAATTGAAAAAACCTTCCGAGAAAAGATAAATGTCGCCGACAGGACTAATAATTATTGTTTATAAAAATAATTGTTACCCTTTGCGCTATGCACAAAAATCTTGTCTTAAAAACTTTAGTTTATCAATTAATAAAGAAACATTCATTTGAAAAATTTATTTCTTTCCGAACATTAATTTTTTAAAAAACATGTCAAAATAATAAAGTTCTTAAGTAGGTACCTAGTTGTATTTTCCATTTTTGAAAATATTCTACACAAACAAACCTTATTTTGGAATATATGTAATCTGTTGCTAACCGGAGTGGTATATCTATGGGCTAACCTCAATACAACATGGCGGGTTCAATGTTTTTCATATTAATTTTAAAACGTTATAGCAAGAGTTTTACGTATCGGATTTCATCCAAACTACTCTCTAAACCTTCCCTGCACTAATTTGAACAAACTGTGCTATTTTCAGAGAAACCGGTTCTGCAAATTTTAGAGAAAATAGAGGACACACAGACAAACATTCATTTTTACAAACAGAGATTAGTTTGATTCTTTAACGGAGTATTTTGTGTTTTTGAAAAATATTTGGATAAAGAAGTTTTTTTTATGTTTAAGAACATGTTTTCTAAAATTAATTCAAATTTTTCTATTTTAAAATGGAACCAAATTGTTATGGTGACAATTACAAATTACTTAATTAATTAATAGCAGTCAATATTTGCCCAGTTCAAACGTAATAATACCCAAAAATACAACAAAAACAATGGTATGCTCAGTTCAACGGAACGTAATTTTTATCTATGTACGAAGGCCACAGGGTAAAATAGTATCTAACACCAGCGCAAAGGGTTTATTATTGCGTGCAGAGGGAAAAATTTCACAACAATATTCCGAATCGTGAACAAATTATATGAACAAAGCCATACAAGGCTCTGTCGAGCCCGTCTGTATTTGGATTACTTGTTTTAAGTGGGTAGATTGAACCCTCGGGGATGAAAAACAAAGATTAATCAAGTATGAGTGGCATATTCGTTAAATTCTTTATTGCAGACGATGATGCGACGGGGGGGAGTCCTGAAGATGGGAGTCATATCTAGTCAGATCTGTGCGGGGGACCTTGCCAATGGAGGGAAAGACACCTGCCAGGGAGACTCCGGGGGGCCTCTGCAGATATATCCAAAGGTGATTCATTCTTCATTCTAGTCCTTAATTATAAAATCCGAAATTTGAGAATTGACCGTACTGACCATGTTACCATTGTAAATCCTTTCGATTTTCGGGTGTCAATTTTGGAATAGCCATATTGTACAGGATACCATAATCAGTAAGCATGTAACATCTGCTCTGAAGATGGACACTGCAAGACTGTCTGAAACTGGGCCGTCTTAAGCCATGTAGGGGCCCATAGGCACACTGAGTTTTGTGGCCTTTTGAGAGGGTGGGTACCATTTTGACACCTAGCCGGGGCCTTCAACGATGTTGAAGCCCTAGGAAAA